>CATIWK010096938.1:0-13094 GCA_949634005.1 Mallotus japonicus
GTCTGAAAGGTGTTTCTCCTGTTGAGTTTCTAGGTGTTATTCTGTAAGCCCATATAACATTATTAAGTTCTTCAACCCAGTTTCCTTTCTTTTCATCCAGTCTTTTCTTCAACCCTTGCATGATAATTCTATTGGTGACCTCTGTCTGTCCGTTAGTCTAAGGATGAGCCACTGAGGTGAATATAAGCTTGATGCCCAGCTCTGAACAGAATGTCTTGAATTTTTCATTGTCAAATTGTTTTCCATTATATGTGATCAGAGTATGAGGAATTCCGAATATGCAAATAACTTCCTTCCAGAAAAAGTGCTGCATCCGAGCCTCTGTGATAGTTGGGACGGCCTCTACTTCCACCTACTTGGTGAAATGATCAATGGCTACAATCAAGAATTTTTTCTGAGAGGTGGAGACTGGGAATGGACCCAAGATATCCATTCCCCAAACAGCAAATGGCCATGGACTCCCAATCGAGTGCTGAGTGTTGGATGGCTTATGAATGAGGCGAGCAAATTGTTGGCACTTGGTGCATTTCTGAACCACTTCAAACGCATCTTTTGACATGTTAGGCCAGTAGTACCTTGTAATAGTGCTTTCCGGACTATGGAGTGATGAGCCTCATGAGCCCCACATATCCCTTCATGAATTTCTCTGAATACATAATTACCTTCTTCTGGAGATACGCACTTTGACCATGGATGAGACAGTGATCTTCTGTAAAGTTCCCTATTGTACATAGAATAATGGGTTGCTCTGATCTTTAATTTTTGAGCCTTAAGCTTATCTTTTGGTAGAACTCTTTGCTCTAGATACTGAATGATAGGCTGCATCCACCCTACGACCTCCTGAGTGTTCATTACTTCTTCTTTTTCAACACTCAGTTTGTCAAGTTCTTCAGTTAACTCGAGTCCTCTGAATACTTAGTTGGCTTCTGATGCAGATTTTGCTAATAGATCTGCTTCTGAGTTTTCACTTCTGGGAATTTGCAGTATTTCCCATTGTCCCCCTTCCTGCTCTAGCTTCTTTAGGAGCTGTTTTGCCTTTTCCACATATCTGATTATGTTTGGTTCTTTGACTTGGTATGTCCCTTTGACCTGATTGACCACTAATTGAGAGTCAGAAAAGACTTTAACATTTTTGGCACGGACTTATATGGCCAATCTAAGTCCCGTAAGTAGTGCTTTGTACTCAGCTGCGTTATTAGTGGCGTTGTACTTAATTTAGACTGCATACTTGATACGAATTTTACTAGGTCAGATCAGGATGACTCCTACTCCAGACCCCTGAGCTCTGGATGCCTCGTCTATATAAAGCTTCTATTCTGGGTATGAGAAAGATTCTGCTTTTTCTATTGTCATCTCTTGTATAAAGTCTGCCAGTGCTTGAGCCTTTATCTGCTATCGTGGCTCGTAGCTGATGTCGAATTCCCCTAATTGAACAGACCATTGGAGCATGCGTCTAGATGTTTCTGGTCTCTGGAGGATTTTCCGCAAGGGAAAGTTGGTTCTTACAACTATTGAATGAGCCTGGAAGTATTGTTTAAGCTTCTTGGATGTATGAATGATTATTAAGGCCAACTTGTCCAATTTTGGGTACCGGGTCTCCGAGCCTCGGAGGATCTTACTAACATAATAGACCGGGCTTTGCTGACTTCCTTCTTCCCGGACTAATACTGAAGCTATAGATTCAGGACCTATTGAGAGATACAAGTACAATGTCTCCTCTGGAATTGGTCTACTGAGCAGTGGTGGTGAGGTTAAGAATTTCTGGATCTCTTCAAATGCTTTCTGACAGTCAGTGTTCTATTCAAACTTTTTGGAACTTTTCAATGCTCGGAATAGGGGCAGGCATTTCTTGGCTGAACATGAGATGAATCTTCCTAGAGTGGTGATTCTGCCATTGAGTTTTTGAAGCTCATTAAGAGTCTTGGGAGCTTTCATGTTTATGATGCCTTCCATCTTCTCTGGGTTTGCTTTTATGCCTCTGTGTGATATCATGAATCCCAAAAATTTTTCTGCCTTTACCCTAAAGACACATTTATCCAGGTTTAACTTAATCCGGTATTCATCCAGTATGCTGAGTACCTGCTCAAGATCTTTAGCATGCTGCTCTGCCATCTGACTCTTTACAATAATATCGTCCACGTATACCTCCACATTCTTCCCAATCTGGTCTTGGAACACATGATTCATCAACCTTTAATATGTAGCACCAGCGTTTTTCAATCCGAAGGGCATGACCTTATAGCAGTATAGGCCTTCATGTGTAATAAAGGATGTTTTTTCTTCGTCTTCCTTTTTCATGGGGATCTGGTGGTATCCCTGTGCGGCATCAATAAAACTATAGAGACGATGACAGGCTGTCGAGTCTACCAGCTGATCAATTGTTGGAAGTGGGTAACTGTCTTTGGGGCATGCCTTGTAGAGGTCAGTGTAATCAACACACATTCGGTACTTCCCGTTGGCCTTCTTGACTAAGACCACATTGGCTACCCAGTCCGGGTGTGTTACTTCTCTGATGAAATCGGTATCCAGTAACTTTTTTGTTTCTTTAGCAATGATTTTCTGTCTCTCATAAGTGAATCTCCTTTTCTTTTGTATTACTGGCTTCATTCCTGGATTGATGCTCAGACTGTGTGACGTAACCCGAGGATCAACTCCTACAATCTCAGTTGCTTTAGAGGTGAAATTTTCCGAGTGTCTAATGAGGACACTGCTGATATCGTTCCTGATGTCTTTATCGAGCACTCCTCCAATTCTGACTGTCTTTTCTGCTGTGATCTGTAGCATCTGAACCTGGTCCATCGGTTCCGGTCCTGTGCCTTGCTTTTCTGTCTCTAAAGATGCCAGAGGAAAAGCTTTAAGTGAAGGCTTTATAGCCAGTTGATAGCATTGCTGTGCCATTGCTTGGTCTCCGAGAATGGTAATGACTCGGTCTTCAAGAGGAATTTTCATTGTTAGCCTTCGAATGCTTGTGGCTGCATCAATATCATAGAAGATGGGTCTTCCAATGATGCCATTATAGGAAAGAGGCAGGTCAACAATATTAAATGAAGATCGGACTGCTTTTACATCTCCTGTATCTTGATTGCCAAATTCAACTTCTAGATCTACTATTCCCATAGGTTGGGTTGTTCCCCCACAGAAGCTTGTGATAGGATTTTTGATAGTCTTGAGGTCAGTGATCGAGCCTCCCATAGCTTTGTAGGCATTCCATGAGAGCGCGTTAACTACATTTTTATCATCTATCAATAGTCTCTTGATAAAATAATTCTGAATGTATGCACTTATTACCAAGGCATCATTATGTGGATGCCGAGCATATCCTCCATCTTCCTGGCTGAAGGTGATGACAGGCTTCTGGAATTGACTTTCTTCCTTTCGAGTCCTTTTCATTCTTTTCTCCTTTGGTACTTCTCCCCTACTATCATGTTTATGACCCCAGCTACTTCGTTCCAAACCTTCTTTGCAGCAGGTTTATCACTACCTTAGTCCTCAGAGTCTCGATGTCTCTGATTGTTGCTGGTGAATTTACTAAGTTTGCCCTTTTATATCAACTGTTCTATGGCTCTCTGTAATTCTCTGCATTCTTCTGTCTCATGTCCATACTCTCGATGATATTGGCAATAAAATCTTCTGTCCGCCATCACCTTTCTGTTGGGACTCAACTTTCTTGGCACAGGTATTCCTACCCCATTTGCTCTGAGCCACATAAGGACTTGCGATCTTGGAGCATTCAAAGGTGTGAAGGTTTTGATTTCGTTCCTGAATCCGCCTACCGGACCCCTTGACGAGCCTTTGGAGTAAGGTCTTTGAAGTCTGGGTCTACTAGGCTCGAATCTTTCCTCTTTTTTGAAGGGGGTTTTATCATCATCCTTTCGTATCCTCCTGTCTTCATCAAGTTTTATCAATTTCATTGCCATGGCCATGACTTCTGAGAAAGTCGTAGGCTCTTTAGTCATAATCTTGTCCTTGAGTTTCCCCAGGCGTGTCCCAGTCTTCATTGCCTCGATAGCCAGCTCATCACTTAAATTTTCAATTTGCATGGCAACTTTATTGAATCTATCAAGGTAATTTCTTAATGACTCGGTGACTCCCTATTTACACATCTGGAGATCATTTATATTCTTTGCTAGTGGAACATTGGTGATGAACCGAGTTTTAAACTTCTCCACAAGTTATTCAAAGGATGTAATAGAATTCTTGGGCAATAGATGAAACCATCGCTGAACAGTCTTGGTAAGTGTGCTTGGGAAGACGCGGCATAAGATCCCATCATTCACATTTTGGAGCATCATCTTAGTTCTGAATGAAGAGATGTGGATGATTGGGTCTCCTGTTCCATCAAACTGGTCCAGCAGAGGTAGTTTGAATTTTGATGGAATCTCAGTTTTGACAATTCTGCTTTCAAAAGGTGTCATGCCTTCCAAGACACATTCGTCCTCCTTCCTAGGCCCAGTCCGAGCCTTCTGAATTACTTATTCAACTTTCTGCGCTATTTGAGAGTCATCCAAACCAGGAAGGCTTGTAGTAGACTCTGCTTCCGGATCTTTCTGAGCTTCTTTATCCTTTGCTGGAGTGTTCTGAGTCACAATTGGTGGTGTGATCACATTGTCTGTCGGACGAGTGGTCCCTGGATGGTTATATTGGATTAGTATATTCAGTTGCTGTTGCATTAGTGCCATTTGAGCCTGAAGATTCTGGATCATAACTTCTTTATTTATTGGAGGCTGGTTGTTTGTTTCTGTTACTGTGTTTAGGTTTGGTGTGACAGGGGTTCCTGGAAGGTTTGGGAAAGGTATAGAAGGAATGGAACGACTGGTATGGTGTAAGGGTGCATAACAAGAAAGGTTCGCGCCTGGTGTTGTCCATCCTGGGGTGATTCCGGATGTTGGGTACCTGGTAAAAGGAATTTGGGACGATGGTCCCGCATTATAAAGAAAGGCTAATGGATCAATAGGTAAGATTGGAGCAGAGGGGTTGATGAGAGCATCTGATGCTGCTCCTGAAGGATTGATGTGAGTGTCTGTAGCCGGTGGGCTAGATGTCATTTTAAAGGTTTTGTTTTAGCTTGGGTAGATGTTTGATGGCTTAAACTCAAGAGATTCCCACAGACGGCGCCACTTGATAACTTGATTCTGGAACCTCCGAGTCTTGTAGGTCAAGCAATCAACAAAGAGGCAAGGTAAGAGGTGGGGTCTCCCCCACAAACCCTCCGATGCCTAAGTTAGGATGGGTGGAGAGAGAATTTAGAGAGATAAAGAGAGCTAAAAGAATAGAGTAGAATAGCATGCCTAATATGAGAGAAGGTAAGGACTATTTATAGAGGATGAGATACTTAAACCTGAGAGGAGTAAGACTCCTTCTCCTAGTGGGATATGTCTCTTTATTGCTTAATTGCTTCCTGATCCAGGAGTCTTCCTAATGAGGGACTCCTTTTCCTCTTTGGATTAGGTCTCCTTGTGCTGCAAGTCACTATTACTTAGGAAGATATTTATTAACTAAAACAAGAATATACCTGTGGGGTATCAATTATAATGTGTTCACAAAGAACTACATATAATTTAGCAATTAGGAGAATTAGAAGAAACAAGCTTATAGCTTCAGAATAATTAGAAATATCTATCAAGATTCATTTGTCGATTGTTGCTGCTGTGATATTTGCAGCAAGTACAGACACATGGATTTTTTTTTTCTACACACGACGCGGTAATTAATTAATGTATTCACATTTGGAGTTTTTTTTTTTTAACAAACATTTGGAGTTGGAAGTCCAAGTTTGTTCTACATTAATGTCCATAACATTATTGATGTCCATGCCTAACAACCAGCAAGAAAATTCATTAAAAGAGTGCAAAAATTTATAATATATTTTTAAAAATATAGTACAGAAATTTTATTGTACATTTTTGAAAGAGTCACATCTTTTTCGTTCAAAAAAAGAAAAAGTCACATCTTTTAAACAAAAAATATGACTTGTCAAATAATATATTTATTAGAGTAATAGACATGACAATATGATTTCATTAAAAGCCTCTTCTCTCTTCTCTATTCATCTTCTTCTTTCTTTCATTTTTGTGCTTTGTGGTCCACTATTCTTGGGTGGTTTTTCATTATTTTTGGCCAAAAATTACCCAAAAAATTTAGTTTTTTTTTTATTATTATTAGCGACTTTATATGATTTGAGATCAAATCTCAAATCTATATGGATTTTTAACTCATTTTATGAATAATTTTTTGTTTATTTGTGTGGGTTTTCTCCCATTATAGTTGTTTTGATATGTATTGATATGTTGTGGTTTCATTCACATTTTAAGGAGGAATTAGAGATCCTGATCTACTCAACTCTTTAAGCTTGATGTGTCTTTTAAATTCGGTTTCAGATGTCTATCCCTCCGTAGAAATAGGAGCAGAACTGTGTGTATCCTTCTATCTCTTGGAGCTCAGCACACATCAGGTTCATGGACAGCACTCGCATCTGTTTTGGATGTTGAGTTTGTGCTTAATTTATTACAATTTTCTTAGACTATTTGTTATTTTAGTCTTAGAAACTAATTTTAGTTAATAAATTTGGTTGGATTGTCAGCTATATTTTTGTAATCTCTTGTATTTCTCCTTTTTTAATGAAATCTCTAATTGTTGCTAAAAAAAAAAAAGTAATAGGCATGACCATTTTTCAAAAAATATATCTATTTTTCCAAATAGACATGACTATTTATAACTTCTGGTTTTCCAGTCTCCAGCTTCTGACCTACGAGAGAGAAGAACCAGTGAGAATGCTAGCCGGACGGGGTCCCGACGAAAAACCTCCGATGCCCAAGTTAGCCAAGAAGGAACTAGAGAGAATAAGGGAAAGTTAATGAGTGTTGGGTTACTTGATCCATACCTGTTCTGGTTCTACCTTCACATATTCATTCTCTGGTGTGTATGGAACGCGTGGCTGGTACGGAGCATGTGACTGTGTCTCCGTCCTTTACTGAGCTGGGCTTCGTCTTCTGGTTAGGCATGGTTTGGTCAGAGCACGACCGTTGTTATTGTACCATTGGGGTTTCAGGCGTAGCTGTCTCTGCTTTATCGGGCGTGGTTATCCATGCTTACTTCATTAGCTATACTGGTTGTCTAATATTTTTGGGGAAGAAGATGTTTTCTTCTTTTGGGCTTGCTGGTGAGCTGGGCTTCTTAGTCTTCTGGTGTGGCCAGTGGGTGCTCTTTAGTTTAGGTTTTGGGAGGTGCTTTGTGGGCTTTTTGGGTGGTCCATTTAGTCTTGGTTATTAGGGTTCCCCCCTTTAGTTAGCGATCATTTATGTTCACTCTGCTTATTGGGGAAGGAAGAGGTTCGTCTGAGGTTTTAAAATGTCATTTTATCCTCTTGCTGCAGGTTGATTGACCGGTCACGTGAGAGCTTTGCTGGCTGTGTCCCTTTGTTTCTTGCGTCATCCCTCTTTTGGTACCTGTTGGCATTCTTGAATTTATTGAGGAGATGGAGCTAATAAATGGCTTGCTATCTACTCATTTATTAGCAGGTGGCTCTTATTTTGTTTTGTGTCATTTTCTTTCATTTCTTCATTTCTTCGAGTATTATTGTTCGTATTCTTTGATGGTCGGATTCTATGGCTGGCGGTGAAGGTGTGTTTCTACGTCTCTCTTTTTATATTGCTACTATTTTTTTTTATTTTGGTGTATTGTCTGTGTGTCGCTGTCCTTTCTCTTCGTGCTACTTTTGTTTTTGCTGTTGGTAATTAGTGCTTCCGGTGTAGATACATTGTCTGTAAGCGGTGGTGGTGTTAAAGACGGTGCACCGGCCACTGAGTCGCTGGATTTGGAGTCAGTGGATATATCAGATGGTGATTGCTCTGAGGTTCCTAGTGATTTACGCGAGATGAGTTTACCATCTCGTCTTCGCAGTCACACTGTTGCTCAGTGTTCTGTGGCTGGAGATGATTCTAGTATTGGTAATGGGGAGGGAGTAGATCAAGTGTCCTTGTTTGTGTCTAATATTGGGTCGTGTCTGTCTCTAGCGGATTTGTTTGAGATAAAGGAGAAATATGAATTTCCTAGAGATTATGTACTCTCCTTGCCTAAGGGTTATCGAGGGAACTCTATTCTGGGTAGTAACCAAATCGTTGTCTATAAGGATGCGTTAAGGTCTGGGTTGTGGTTTCCTTTGGATCTGTTTGTGGCTGGTTTTCTCCAGTTGTATGGGATTCCACCGAGTCAGTGACTCCAAATGGGTGGGTGATGGTTATGAGTTTCTTTGCTGCGTGCCTTGTAATTGGAGTTGAGCCTGATATCAACTTATTTCAATTCCTCTTCATGTTTAGTAAGAAGAAGGAATTTTGGCATTTGTCTGGTTGCCCAAATAGGTCTTTGCTTGGGGGTTTGCCCAAAGTTCGTAAAACTCGGATGAGGAGTTTCATGGTTGTGATGAGTCCGATAGGGTGGGGAGATAACCCTCGTAGTTGGGTAAGGGACACTTTTAGGGGAAATAGCAAGATTAGACTTGCTGAGAAGGAAAGAGCGATACTCACTGCTCTGACTACCAGATCCGAAGGCCATCGTTTCAACTGTGTGTAATTAATAAACCGTTTAAGTGGTTCATCGTCTGCGCTTCTGGTGATTTGGTTTTAGTGAGTTGCATCTTTTGTAGTTTTTGACTAACCGTTTGGTGCTTTGTTGTAGGTAAGAGTTTCAAAAACATAATTCGAACCAGTCTTAAGGGTGCTTCTGCTGCTGATGATAAGCCCGCTTCGCCCGCTGATTCACCTTTTGGCGATACGCCCATTGTCGAGATTCCTAACGAAGAGAACTATCAAGAGAAATCTTGCACTCCTCCGCCCACTGAATGTCCATCTGAAAAGCCTGGGAGTAAGAAACGTCGCCTTGAGGTGGTCACTGCTGCTGTTTCACAGTCGGGAGATCCCAGCGAGCCTGTTCTTCGGGGAGTAGTGTCGCAAGCTATACGGGAGTTGCATTCCCAATTGGAGAAAAAACATCAGAATTATGGGCCTTTGTCTGCCCGTACTGCCTGCGTGATCGCAAATTTGGCCAGGGCATGTCGTTTGCCTGGGGACAAGGACCTCCGCAATGCTGTTACTTCTGATATGGATTTAGGATGATTTTCTCATTTTTCTGCTTTGCAGGTAAACCGTTGGTTGATTTTCCTTGTTCTTTATTGTGTTTTAGCATTTTTCTCCATTTGTGGGTGATGAGATTTTCTATTTTTTTTATATATAGCTGCTCGAGCTGTCTTTAATGGCTGACGAGAGGCTGATGGTGCTACATAAGGAGGTTGCTACCTGGCATTCCAGAGCTACTGGTGCTATATTGGAGCTGGTTTGCCTACGGGAGAGGCATGCGAAGGATGTCGAGGAGGCGACAAAAGAGACACAGGGGCGAATTGCTATTCTCGAGGGTCAGCTAGATGCGAAGCGCGATTGGAGCCAAGGGCTCGTTTTAGAGAAAAAGAAATTAAAGTGCTCATTTGACGAGGTGTTTGGAGCTAAACAGAAAGCCGTGGCAGAGCTTGAGTCTCAGATTCAGAATATGATAGAGGAAGGTGCCACTCTGTACCAGGATGCCAAAACACAGTTTATTAAGGAAATGGCTGCTCGTCATCCAGACTTGGACTGCGCCTAGGTGGAGAAGTTGGAGCCAGCAGAGGACTGAGGAAACCATCACTTTTTGTTTTACTTTAACTGGGATGTAATAACTTTTTGAATACTTGAACAAATTATCTTTCTTGTTTGTTCGCCTTGTTTGGTTTCCCCGATGGGTGGTAGCCGAGGCATGCTTTGCCATGGATGTCTTTATCTTATTAATGAACATGTTGTTGTTTCTATCTAATATTGTTGTGGTTATGTTGCCTTTTCCCCTGTTTATCATGTTAAGCGATCGCTATAAGGTTTAGGGTCCGTATGCGTTAGAATTTGTCTGAGCGATCTGTTGCTATAGGGGTCTTCCCTGGGTGGTTTGCTGTGTCAGGGTCTTGATAAACTTAACAAATTCTTGCCGGGGCGATATGTCAAGCTCGGGGTTTTCCTTGGACGATCCGCTAGTCTGAGGACTTGGCGAATTTTAATGAATCTTAACCTGGGTGATGCATCGCACTAGGGGTTTTCCTTGGGCGGTTCGTCACTTTAAGGACTTGGCGAATTTTAATGAATATTAAGTTGGGCGATGCGTCGCGCCAGGGGTTTTCCATGGGCGGGTCGTCGCTCTAAGGACTTGGCGAATTTAAATGAATATTAGCCTGGGCGATGCATCGCGCCAGGGGCTTTCCTTGGGCGGTTCATCGCTCCAACAACTTGGCAAATTTACTGAATATTAACCTGGGTGATGTGTCACGCCAGGGGTTTTCCTTGGGCTGTTCGTCGCTCCAAGGACTTGGCAAATTTTAATGAATAATAACCTGGGCGATGCATCGCGCTAGGGGTTTTCCTTAGGCGGTTCGTCACTCTAAGGACTTGGCGAATTTTAATGAATATTAGCCTGGGCGATGCATTGCGCCAGGGGTTTTCCTTGGACGGTTCGTCTCTCCAAGGACTTGGCGAATTTTAATGAATATTAGCCTGGGCGATGCATCGCACTATGGGTTTTCCTTGGGCGGTTCGTCGCTCCAAGGACTTGGCAAATTTTAATGAATATTAACCTGGGCGATGCATCGCGCCAGGGGTTTTCCTTGGGCGGTTCATCACTCCAAGGACTTGGCAAATTTTAATGAATATTAACCTGGGTGATGTGTCGCGCCAAGGGTTTTCCTTGGGCAGTTCGTCGCTCCAAGGACTTGGCAAATTTTAATGAATATTAACCTAGGTGATGCGTCGCGCCAGGGGTTTTCCTTGGGCGGTTCGTCCCTCCAAGGACTTGGTAAATTTTAATGAATATTAACCTGGGAGATGCGTCGTGCCAAGGATTTTCCTTGGGCGGTTCGTCGCTCTAAGGACTTAGCGAATTTTAATGAATATTAGCCTGGGCAATGCATAGCGCCAGGGGTTTTCCTTGGGTGATTCGTCGCTGCAAGGACTTGGCGAATTTTAATGAATATTAGCCTGGGCGATGCATCGCGCCAGGGGTTTTCCTTGGGCGGTTCATCGCTCCAAGGACTTGACGAATTTTAATGAATATTAACCTGGGCGATGTGTCGCGCCAGGGGTTTTCCTTGGGCGGTTCGTCGCTCCAAGGACTTGGCGAATTTTAATGAATATTAGCCTGGGCGATGCATCACACCAGGGGTTTTCCTTAGGCGGTTCATCGCTCCAAGGACTTGGAAAATTTTAATGAATATTAGCCTGGGCGATGCATCTTGCCAGGGGTTTTCCTTGGGCGGTTCGTCGCTCCAAGGACTTGGCAAATTTTAATGAATATTAGCCTGGGTGATGTATCGCGCCAGGGGTTTTCCTTGGGCGGTTCGTCGCTCCAAGGACTTAACGAATTTTAATGAATATTAACTTGGGCGATGAGTCACTCCAGGGGTTTTCCTTGGGCGATTTGTCACTCCAAGGACTTGGCGAATAAATGTTACAGCGGTATGGGTTTGCACGTTAGGAGAAAAGAAATGGCTCGTGGCCTTATATTTATTTTCAACTTGAAATGTCTCATATTGATTATGACAAAAATGAGTTAGCTTGCCTACAAAAGAAGGTACAAGCTTTTTAATAACGGTTTAAGCGCATTCCAGCAGTTTTCAAAAACTAGTTCTTCTGTTTCTCAGCGTTTCTTTACTGGTAGAACCTTTTGAGGTTCATGGTGTTCCATGTCCTAGGTAGGGGTTTGCCGCCTACCTCAGTCAGTCTATAGGTTGCTGGTTCTACCACTTCCTGTACTCTGAAGGGGCCTTGCCAGTTGGGATCCAATTTTCCTACCCCGGCGTTTCCTCTGCGTTTATCGGCCTTGATTAGTACCAGGTCCCCTTGCTCGAATTTCTGCATCTTCACCCGTTTGTTGTGGAAACGGCTCATCATCTGTTTGCATGTTGCCATTCTAATTTTTGCTTTCTCTTAGGATTCTTCTAGTATGTCTAGGTTCATCCGGAGGGCTTCGTTGTTTGCTTCATCGCTGTACATGTCACAACCCAAACCGGGGAGTCATGACCGGCGCTAGGGAACGGAAAGTTATACAAAACTGGAACCCATAGCAAGCCTTAAACATAAAAACTCATACAAACATAACCATAACAAAAATACCTCAGAATTAAAACTTTAAATAACATAAATAATTCTCCATAAATAAATATTTCAATAATTATATCTTACAACAGACTGGTACATAAACTCAGTCAAAATCATTACGACGTACTATAATAATTACATATTACTACTACTGCAACATCTAAGAATTCAAGAAAGTTCATATTAAAATTTATATAATCTACCCGGGCTGAAGAAGACCGACAGAGGGGTCTACTACTGAAGTCTGACAAGTAGATCCTGAAAAATATTGAGGGGGGTCAGACCTCACTGAGTGAATTATTATTATATGTATATATGCAACCTAAGCACACAAGCAGTCAAACATCAATATAATCTTTAAATATCTATTTTATCACGCATTTCAAGTTTATGATTAATAATATTTTGTATGTCAACACAATAGATGCAAGCAAATGATGCAGATGCTCAAAATCACATTTCACACCAAAACAAATAAATGCAGTAAGATTTGGGTGGAGGATCGAAGCAGAACCCTAATAATATCCGTAACCTCAATCACTGAATCAATACCCAATAGGCTTTCTTAAATTCCAAAAAAAAATAATATATTTCTCTTATCCAGTTTGACAATAGACCGGCCCCGAGACCCCTAGTCAATCGAGCTACAGCAGTCTCACTGTCGGCATGACTGGCCCTGAGACCCCAGGTCCATCGAGCTTCAGCAGTCACACCACTCTCTCACTCCACAATTCTCAATAATAAATTTTCCATATCATAATTCATATAATCTCACATCAATCAATACTTATCAAATCCTAGTATTTAGCCTACTGTTGCGCAACAGTCCTAGGATTGTCTACTAGGTGGCACGTTCTACTAAAATCCTCCAAAACATTTTTCATGAATAGAATAAGGAAATTTATGTCAAAAATATGCAGCATCCATCAATAG
>CATIWK010096978.1:0-12665 GCA_949634005.1 Mallotus japonicus
GTGAACTCGTCGTATAAAGATTTAAACACCTGTAGTCCGTAAAATTTTTTTTATTAATCTAAAACCTAATTGCACATGGATGAATCTGTCATGTAAAAATTTAAACACCCGTAGTTTGTAAAATTTTTTTTTTAATAATGAAATGAAAAAAAATAAAATAAAACAAAGGGAGCATATTGGTAATATGCACCCCAGTGAGGCTACTATTCCTGTCGCGGTTAGCAACATGAATCATTTTCCATATATCAAATGGACAAAAATGTTGGCCCTACACACATGAGGTGTACCATCATGTGTGTGTGTGTATATATATATATATATATATAGAGAGAGAGAGAGAGAGAGGTTTTAGTTGGTGACAATTCCGTCGGAGAGGAACCGGCGATGACCATTAGTTGGAGATTATCATCTTCATACGCGCCCTTTTTATAATTTTTATGAATTTTTTCAAATCCTTTTTTTAAAAAAGCTCTCAATAACTTTTTTGCTAAATGATTTATAATTCATATTTTTTAATAGATTGAACTGTCCAAATTCAAACCTTTAGATTTTATGATATGTATTATTATTATTTTTCAATTATTGTATTGTTAAAATTTGTAATTGAAAATTAAAATAATAAAAAATGTAATATTGAAGTAAGGAATGTATAAGAAACAAGCTAGTAATATATATTTTTTTTAAATAGCATTAAATATTTTAAAATAAAATGAGAAAAAATAATGCAAATATGCAAAAATTAAAAACTTGTTAATATTTTCTGCATAAATTAACAGAATCATGTTTTAAGTGAGCTGTATCAAAATTATTATTTTATTTCTTCTCAAAAAAAATACAATTACTAACAATTTGTGAAATACAAATATAAGAACGGTGTAGTCTATGGTTATTTTATTTTTTACAAAGTAAATTTTATTTTATTAATAATCACCATTGGATGATTCAATACACTCTCATCCAATAATGTTAAAAATAAAGTAAAAATAAAGTAAATAAAAATCAAAGTCATTCTAGAATTTCCCATAACTAACGTAGATTTTTTTACTGATTTTTTTTTTTTTTTGACGAGCGTGTTGTCCACAGCAATAACGGAAAGTGGTATAGGTTTATCTCGGTTGTGGAAACATGGAGGGCAGAGAAAGCCCAGAGACGTACAAAAACCGATTTATAAATGGCGGCGTGTTCTAGGTTGCCGGCCATGTTAGCACTGTGCAGTAATTTTTCTTTTTTTTTTTTGAAAAAAAAAAAAGTAAATCGTAACACACGACACTACAACACTCACAATACACTAATATATATTTCAAATTTCAAATATTTTAAACGTAAAAACAGTTAAAAAAAAAAAAGTTAATCGCCAACCTTCAATCCAGCTCAAGACGCAGTGTATTACACAAACTCAACCTCTCAATCTCAGTGAGATGTGTAATTCTGATAAATTACACAAAAGGTCCGATTAATTCGGAGTAAATAAGATTAATTACAGAGATGGAATGGGGTGAAAAATTCTAATGAATAAATAAATAAGATCAATTAGGAGTAATAAGGAGGACAAAATGTAATTACAGAGAGCAAATATTAATTAGTAGTCAAAGTATCCTAATTGTGAATATTTTGACCAAAACCCAAAACAAAAAATAAACGGACCCGGGTATCTTGGGCCTCACGTGACAGGAATCACACTATTCTAGAATGCTGAGTAAGCAACTTATGATGTTTTCCAATTGGGCCAGAATTCCAGCTGGCCCCACTTAAGACACGTGTCTAAATCCGACTCCATCATCGGGAAGCGGCGGGACGTATATAGTTCGTTGAACGTGTTTTCTCTCGCCGTGGTGGCCGGAACCGGAATCTTTGGCCCAGCCCACCGGCTTTCACATGACCCTCCATTTAACTAATTACCCTTCAAAATAAAAAAAATTAAAAAACGAAAAAATAAAATATGAAAGGAAATAATAATAATAATAATAATAACAATAATTAAAAGAGGGGCGTTTTCCAATTTCGGCTGTTGGGATCCTATAAAACAGCGATTTCAGTGTTTTGGTATCTGCTGCAACTAAAACTCTGCTTCTCTTCTCTTTGTTCTTGGCTATACACATATTCCCGTACATTTTTTTCCTTCTTCCATGCCTTCTGTTTCTTGTTATTGAGAAGTCTTCCAGTTCTCTGTGCCCTTTTTGCTGGGTATCTTCTTGTTTCGTACTATTTAATTGGTACTTGAATTCTTCGATTCATTCCTATTTCGTATACTTCTTTTTTTCTTCTTCCGTTGCTGGTCTCCAGTGACTTCCTGTTTAGGCTCTATATTGAGTTGAGTTTGGCCTATAAATTGAGATTGCTTTGTTTCAGGGTCTCCCTTTATTTCAACACATCCGTTGAAATCTTGATTTTAATAATATAGCCTTAAGCCTCTATCTCTCCGTTGGTCTTCTTCTTCACGGCTCTTTTTTTTTTTTTTTTTAAATTCCCTCCTTGTTTTCCTACTCTTTTTATTGATGCGAACTTAGGTGTTAGCAGAGAAATTTCTTTTTTTTTTTTCCAAAATGATTGACCGAAGTATGCTATGTCCGATGAAATACACAGAGCACAAAAAACTTACTAAGAAGTACACAAAACCATCCTTAAAACCCAACAAGACATCCACCTATGAGAGGAGTAGTTGTCGGTTAGAACCGAGAGTTGTACGGATATCAGTCACTGACCCAGATGCTACAGACTCCTCCAGCGATGAAGAAGAAGGTGAGCTCTTTAGCCGACAAAGAGTGAAGCGGCACGTGAATGAGATTAGCATTGAAGTTAGTACTAAAGAAACTAGTGTTGTTTCTAGTAATGGAAGAAAAAGAGCCTTAAATGAGGTACCGTCATCGCAACGTCCCCTTAAGCTCACCACGGCAAATAATAATAACAGTGGATTAAAGAAGTTCAGGGGTGTTCGTCAACGGCCTTGGGGTAAATGGGCTGCTGAGATTCGAGATCCTGCAAGACGGGTTCGTCTATGGTTAGGGACGTACAACACAGCTGAAGAAGCTGCTATTGTCTATGACAATGCTGCAATCAAACTCCGAGGACCTGATGCTTTAACCAACTTTATCACACCACCCGGAAGAGAAGAAGTACAAGAACACCAACACGAACAGGAGCCTGAACAAATTGAAGAAAAGCCAGTTACTTCAACTACTGGGTATGAATCAGGCGATGAGTCTCACAACCTGTCATCGCCAACATCTGTGCTCAACTTCCGAGCTCATTCAATGGTCGAAGAATCTGAATCACACAAATCCGAGGACAAATCAAGTATAGACGCTAAACCGATATTGACAGTTCAAGAAGTAGTACAAGAGTGTCAAGGGGAAACAAATGTAACTGAAGAATCAGCAGAATATTTACTGCCGCTTGACTTGCCATGGATTGAGGAGGAGCCGTTTTTAGATGACATCTTTAATTTTTCAAATACAGGGCCATCATTACTGTTTGATGACACAACAACTACAGCAACTAGCACCGTTTTACATGATAGTTTCATATCGAGTGAAGATTTCAGTGACATTTTTTTGGATACATCACAAGACTTTGAATCATTGTCCATGTGCCCCGAAGAGGAGGATGACTTGTTTCAAGATATGAGTGATTTTTTTTTCTCAGAACCGCTAGTAGCGCTTTGATAAAAGACAATAGATGTTTAGCAGTGAGTGGTTGCCGCCGTATTGCTCGGCAAATTTTGTACCGGTGGCAACAAGTTCCGGCCAGTCTTTTCTTTTTATTTTTATTTTTTGTTATTATTATTATATATTATTTATTTGTTCGCCGTTGGAAAAAAGAAACGGAGGACCGAGTGAAGTTTTGCTAAGATTTTGTACTTTGATTTTGAAAAATAATAAATTAGAGGTGGGAGAGTGTATAATTATGAGATTAGACCATGAGTTATTTTCTTAATTAATGACAATATTAATGTTGTAATAATCTTAAACTGCCACTGTGGCATTCTTTTTGCCATTTAGTCCCACACGAGTAGGCGTGATTTGCGGCTTTGGCCGGTCACTGAGTCAAGCCGGTGTGACTCGGTGAAGGTGTGAAATCGAGGCTTTGATTTAAATTTTACTAATTCCATGGTATTTTTGCATATGCATAATGCACGCGAGCAAACTGCACTTTTGTGTGCTTATTTCTCCGTTAAAGCGGTGAGCGTGTGGCCGCAAAGTTAAAAAAGGAAAATTCTAAAAAGGCTCAAAAAGAAAAAAAGAAAAAGTAAATATTAATGAAGATATTATTAGAAGGGCTAATATTGTGATTATGGTTAGCTAATGGCTGGCACAGGTTTGATACAACCATAGCTACTATATGTCTCTAAGCCATTATAGACGTTACGCAGTGGGATCGATGTGCCCAGAACAGAATGTGGACCAGAGGTGCCAAAAGAGTCAACCCCTGTACAATCTATAAGGGAAGATTCATAATTTGGGTTTGATGTTGGCTCCAGAGTGAGTGTTTATGTTAGGTTCAAGGTCAGTTCACCTTCTTTTTTTTTTTTGTTTTAATAATTTGCAACTTAAGAAGAAAATATATGAACGCATTATCTTACTCTTGTAATATTCATCATCTAAACCACTAAATTATAAAGAGATAACAAAATTAATAAATAGTGTATATATATAAATAGGTAAATTCACCTTGCACACACTATTCATTAAGGATTATATTCCAAATTTTGCAAGTATACATCTCCATTGACAAATGGGGCTTAATTTCTAATAATGATAGAAAAAAGAAAGTGTTGCATACATATTGAGATAAAATAAAATGAGTAATATATTTGATGTATGTTGAAAATAATAAGTAATTTTTATAAGTAAAGCTAAATTCGATACTTTTAATTTGCCATATCATTTGAAGAAATTTCTTTGTAACATTTTAAAAGTGAATCTTGCACATTCTCCATAAAGTCTTTTTTTTTTCTTATGATATTAAAAATTAACCATTTCATATAGTTGTAAAAAAAAAAAAAGAGCTTTACCCAGCCTTTTCTAAGATTTTTCATGCAAAGAGTGACATTTTAATACCATTTTTGTCTCTTTATTGCCTTCTATTTATTATATATTTTCCTTATAAATAAATATACTTCTTTTTCTTTTTTAATCTTCCTTTTTCTCCAAAAAGCCTAGATTGTTTTCACACAACTTCAAATCCAAATTAAAGTCAACATTCCAGGAATTTCAGCAAGTAGTGGATTTATTATAAATAAAATTTCTAATAAAACATGCTAAAATAAAAAATAAATAAAGTAACATACAAAAAAAATTTATAGGAATTAATGAAAAAAATATCACATATTCACACTTCGAATTTTATATATTTTGAAATTAAAATATCGACTTATTGATATTAAAATAATCTTTAAAGTTACAAGATATATATATTAGTTATAATTCAAAATTAATAATAAAAATGAAAATGTTGGCCAATTAATGTACACTAGATAAAGTTTTAGTTTTTTTCTTAAAAAAAATATAAAAGTCTAAAATCATCCTTCACTTTCATCAATTTCGTATTTTAAACATAAAAAAAAAAACAATATTAACAAACAATTCATACAAAAAATATATATATATATATTTCAGATCCATGACCATGAGTCATGTTGTTACTACTATAACACCTTCTTACTTTCACCTTGCTCGAAAGAGACATATATAATGTAACATTTTATAAAATCATTATATAAGTCCATTCCTCACAATTATTTCCAAAATCACATAACTGAACTGAATGTTTTTGTCGATTTAGTCTTTTTTTCTTTGTTCCGGTCAATTGTATTATAATTACAATTTTTTTTAAATTAATCAGTTATTAGGTGATATAGCATAGTTTTGTGAAATTCTGAGATTGTGGAATTAAAATATAATTAATGGTAAAAAAAATGGTTTTTAATTACAAGTTATTTGTATAACTCATATCCCCTTTTATTTTGTTTTTATTATATTAAAAATTATTCAATAGATAATGTAATTAAGGACCCACTGTGGCATTATTATTTGAGAGTTACTGTCCAACTTAAATGAGACATGAAAAGAAGAAAAAAAAAACATTTTGCATAGGCACTTGCTTCACAATTAATCAAGAAAACACATATAACATGGTTATCAAAAAGTTATAATAATTATGTCTCAGACCATATGATTATTAAAAAATCTTGTATCTTTATTATTATTATTTCAATATCAATAAAGTTGGAAGCATCAAACTAACTTATAGCTTATCAACCAAAAATCAATTAAATTGAAAAAAAAAATAATAATAAGATGGACAAATTGGATTAGAAATCCTAGTTCAGGCCCTTCCACACGCTCTGCAATCAATTAGCATATTACAGATACATCAAGAAATATTATTTATGATTACGTTATGCTTGGAATTGGAATTATTACATGATATAGCATATCTACAAAAAAAAGCAAAAGCATTAAATCAAAATAAATGTACCATATAACTAATTTATACAGTAGAGATTAATTAATCATATGGGACATGTGTATATACATAATTCGATTTTGACTATTACAGAATAGTTATGTGATAAATGCGGTGAACTAAATGATTTCTTCTTAACAGTGAATTGATTTGAACTGATGAATAAACATGCATACAGATGACCGAAATTCATCTGTGCTGCTGGTAAAACGTTAGGTTTAATTAAAATACAAAATTGTGGTCGAATATGGGGTCATTGCTGCTGCTAGAAGTGACCCATCCCCACTTGGCATTCTCGAAAGAGTAAAGCAATTCAACTTGAGCAATTCGTATTATTATTCTGTTTATATAACGATTTTTATATATCGATAATTGTTTATAAAATTAGTAACTACATGAATATTAATGTTTATGAAAAGTAAAATTATTTTTACATGCTCATCATTTATTGGCATGCTCTTGATATATAGAGTCATACATAAATTATTAATAAAAAAATTTATCTTTTAATATTTATAAATATCACTACCAGTAACATCTATAATATATATATATATATATATATATTTAACAATTTAATAAAATGTTAAATTAAATTAAATTGAATAAAATATTATTATTAATATTATTAAATAAAATATTATATTAAATATTAAATGAAATTTTAAATTCTAATTATATTAAAATATTAGATATAATAATTATTAAATTAAATAATTAAATTCTAATTATATATCTTAAATTTGGTGCTGGAAAATGTGTTCCAATCCACGCTCCCTATGACTTTTAATTTGTTATGTTCTTCCCACACACGTGCATAGTGGAGACTACATGCCACTTCTTCTGTATATGAATACGACTGCCAGTAGGGGCTGAGGCTGTGAAAAAAATATTCATCTTGATTGCCCTCTCCTCTCCGACCCTTTTCCACAAATGACAATTTTTCTTTTTACCTCCAAATAAGAAATTTTCTTTTTCTTTTTTTAGTAATGCAAAATTTCTTTTTCCAAATGAAGCAATTGAAAATATTTTTATTATTTGGAAAAAAATAAGAAAAAATTATTACTTTAAATAGACTGTACTGCATAATTGAATGCATAATATATTAATATGTGCTATACACTTTTATTAATAAAATATAGATGTTTTCAAAATCTTTTAAAAAATCACTTTATTTTTCTGTTAAATTATTGGTATCCATAATTAACTAAATTATGACTAATCTAATTTTATGTGTACACAATTACTTAAACAGTATAATTTTTGCAATAATTAATTTAAAACGTAACTTGAATTTAAAATATGAGGTAAGCGAAAACAAACAACATCTGTATTTTGTTTCATTTTATGAGTTTTATCACTCATAAGTCATACTGTTTGTTACCTGTGTATGTAAGTCTATGTTTCTTGATACAGTAAAAAAAAAAAAGAAAAGGAAAGAAAGATCAGTAAATAGCGTTTAAAGTAAATAAATCAATGAGTATGGAGCATAGACAGTTAAAAAGCACAAAAAAAAAGGTCAACAATGGCGGCGCAATGTGTCAAGTCAAGAGAAAAGCCTTCATTGGGTCAAAGATATTTAATGCGACAAAAAAAAAAGCTTATTTTCACTATTCATTGCAGAGTAAAACCCAATAATGATATTGAATTACAGAATTACAGCCTGAAAGAAAAAGTACTTCTCTTCTTTTCTCTTCCCTTTTTTTTTTTTCTACTGTTGTGCTGTCGTTTTGTTTTGTTCAATGCGAATTGCAAATTGGTGTCTGATACGTTGTGCAAATGCCAGTTGGTTCTTCCTGACTTTTGCCTATCAATGACATGGAAATTTGCTGCTTATACATTGGGAAAATACGAATGTGCTCAACACCAAGAGTTTTCATTTCATTGCTTCATCACTTCAACTCCACATTCACATTTATTTGTTTTGGCCTTTTATGTTTGTCCTAAATGTTTTTATGCTAGCGCTAAAAACAGCTATGATACAATTGTGCAGCGTCTGCCATTATCATGTTCTTGCTTCCTCAATGTGGCCATTTACATAATATGTGTGCGCTTTGTATGTTTATGAAATCATTTTTATTAGATTATGAAAATTAAATCTCAAGTTCATACCCATCTGTAACTTGCTTACGATGGTCCTTTCCTAAAAAAAAAAAAAAAAAAAAAAACTTGCTTACAATGGTGTATTGCACTATTTGTTTTATTTAATATCCATAGAACAGTTTTATTTATTCCATCACGACTCAATGATTATAAACACACATGCGTACCACAACAGGTTGAGAGAATTTTCATGCCAAAGCATTTTTTTTCAGCTTATTATTATCATTAATTATCGAGATGCTTGTGCAATTTATACGGCACTGTTGCACAGTAAAAGTAATTAGAGTATACAAACAAACAATTAAACACAAAAAATAATGACAAAATAAAGAAATAGAAAAAAAAACATATAAAAATTACCTAAACCCCAATATAGAAAAAAACACTCACGGATGATAATAGAATTTTACTATATTGTAAAAAAATGTATAAACGAGTGTTAGGGCAATCATACTGTGCATCACATGGTCGTGTCACAACTCATGTGCGCTTCTGGAACTTAAATACCTTTCGTATACAGTATGCAACACACAAGTGCTTCAGACCGTGCACTTATCAGTAGACAAAATAGTAGACCTCGTCACACCTATGATACGTCAGTGTCTTAGACCATGTCCTTTGGACAGAATGACAGATTTCATCACAGTCAGTCGGTCACCAACACGCCTGTGCTCTGGCTCGTGTTCCTTTCTAGACGAAAAAACAAATCTAAACCTGGTTTCGAGCACGGTCATGCAATGATCCACAACCACAAAAGCCAATAAATCTTCATTGAATTCATGTTACAAACTTAATAGGTACCTTCTATCTAAATCGTTAGTAGAAGTCATCTATAAAATTTTAGAATTTATTTGGTAGAAAGTTGTTCTCGCTTAAACAACGTTGAGTTCAAATCATATTATATATAATCACATTAAATTAGTTATTAAGATCTTTGTAGTTTTTATATTCACACTGAGTTGAACTGAATTAATCAAAGTTTAATGGATTGTAAATACAAAAAATAAAATTTAAATTTAAATTTTATTAATATTATAGAATTGTTTTTACCCCCTTCAAAAGAAAGAATACATTTTATTGTTTAGTGTATTAATTTAACTCCACCTTTTGGCCCATATCTTTACTAGAAATCATCCATGTTGATAAAAGATATATATAAAAATTTAGAATTTAAATCTTAATTTATTAGCATTATAAAATTAAGATATATATCATATTAAAAAGTTGTTGAATTGAAAAATTTTAGTTATTGAGTGAAGCTTTAATAATAATACTATATGTGTCTTATAAAAATAAAATTATAATTTTCAGAAGATGTGTTGGAACAATATAAAAAAAGAAAAATCTCTCAAACTGGAAAAAAAAAAGGATGCATGATAATTAACGACACAAGAATTCATGAAATTGTCTCGCAGTCAGCACAGAGTCGGCAGAAAATGAAATCACCAGTACTGCTCCTATCCTACCCTTTAGATTGAATTAAAGAAACTCTACACCGACTGGCAAGTGGCTATATGGTGTTAGGACAAAAGGACCATAAAATCATCACAGCATCATTGCAATTTTACATTTCAGAAAAAAAAAAAAAAGTATTTTATTATGTTTCATTCATCTTTCTGTCCTTGATTCACCCCTTCACGTGAGATTCATTTTTAAAAAATAAAAATCTGATTTTATTAAGATATATATTTTCTTTTTCTACAATTTCTATTAATGATTACGCTTCAAAGAGTGTTGTATGCAAGTTGGTCTAATAATAATAATCTTAGCAGACTACTTTTTTGGCTAAATTAAAGAGTGGCTGACGCTGTTTGGTAAAAAAATTTAAACATTTTCTTCTCTTAGTTACTCACCAGTGCATCTTATTGAATGAATGTACCTTAAAAAGGTAGCAATAAATCACAATTCACAACCAAAAATTTACAAAGGCCATAAATATACATGCATAGCTATAAATGTAGGTCTCAACGATTTGTATTTAAAATTCATTCTAATTAATTCAGTTCAAACCTAAATAAAATCATAAAAATAATAAAAAAATTTAACAACTAATTTAATACAATTACATATATCACGTCTCATATTTAATATGTTATCTAAGTGAGAATAACTCCTGTTTGTTGATTTGAATGGTTGTTGGGGGTGTAAATCTTCATAATTTATTATATGCATGCGTACATGAGCTAATTGATGAAATTATAACGGTTCAAGTTCAATTGTAAGACCTTTCATTCTGAAATAATAACTGCTTTCATCAAACTTTGGCCGCTGCTATAAATGATGAAGAGTTAATAGAGCGTTTATTTACAAAAATATTTATGAAGATGTTGATGTAAAATAGTAATATTGGAAGATGAAATTTTAAAGAAAAGTAAAGTAAAATCCGGAGACGTCTCACAAAAAAGTCAAGAAATGTTAATTGGTTTTGGATGATGCATATAAAGCATATTATGTACTTATATCAGAAAGCAGCCAACAAAAAAAATAAAAGAGAGTAATATAGGTGTGGCATTTTTAACTAATAAAGCCTTAAATTCTGTAAAATATATACGACTGGTGATCAGTTTTTGGTGTGTGTATGCATCTACAGAGGGCACACATTTCTGATCCGACCTTACCTCATCAATCAAAACCAAAATGTCACCTTATCATTAAACCTCCAATAACATTTCATAGCTTTGTTGCTAAGATTTAAGATGACATAACATTTTAATCATCAAAACCAACTGAATCATATACGCAAACTAGAAGATATGTATTTATTCACTAAGCACACTTGCATATAAACAATTAAAATTAATCTCATAAAAGCTAATTAATTTGAACAAAAATAAAATCGTGAACTTCAATTAATATAGGATTCTTTTTAATTGTTGGTTTCGGTTGAGAATTGTCACCCATTGGGGTGTCATGAATAAGCTTTTTTAGTAGGGCAGAAAGTTGGAAATGAGCCAGGTGGGTGTGTAGCTAGGTAGCCGGCGATGGTTGGGGGACTACATGAGCTAGAAGAAGGTGAGTGGGCTATAAAGAACAGTATAGATGTTGCAGCAGGCTTTATTGTTATTGAGACGAGAGATGAGAATTAGAGAGGCAAACACACTGCAAGTTGCATGTATTATCTGCTGCTGCTGCATAACGTTGCAAACCAAATTTAAATGAACTGCGACTACACCTGAACCGCTTTTTGTTTTTTACCTGTTTTTCCTTATTTAATTTTCTTGTTAGCTTTGTTTTCTCCAATGCTTCTTTTACTTGCATATATGCATAACATTTTTGGTCCCCATTTCCTCTACTGCATCACCTAATGTTCTTATCAGAGTTCATCATCTTACATCCACTTCCCAATGATTTCCTTTCCTAATTTTATCATGTTTCTGCAATCTTCTTTGCTTGCAAAATATGAATTTTTGTTTATGCCTCCTTTCAAATTTTTGCTTTTTAACTTTTTAACCATACAAATTTTATTCTAACAATCTTTTTATGTATATACTAGTTCGTAGTCCCGCGCGATGAGCGGGTTATGATTTATTTTTTTTTATAACTTTTTAATGAATATTTTAATATTTTAGAATAATAAATTAATTGTAAAAACATATTTATACATACTGGAAATTCTATGATTACTTTAATTTTTACTTACTTTTATTTTATTTTGTTTTATTCATCATTGGATGAAAGTGTATTTTCTCATCTAATGGTGGTTATTAACAAAGTACATTTTACTTTATAAAAATCAAAGTAAATTCTACAGTTATTTGATTTTCTAAATACTTTGTTTTTACTTTATGTTTGTTACCATAGGATGAAAGTGATTTTTATCATCTAATGATAGTTATAAATAAAGTAAAAATTACTTTGTAAAAACAAAGTAACCATAGAATGTACTACACATGATAAGTTTATATAAGTAAAAAATATTATTATAAAACTAAAACACAATCTAGCACAAATGCATTACCAAATTTCAACAAATAACAATCCCCATAAAGAAATTATATATATATATATTTAAAGAGAGCATTTAGAAGGAAAAAAAAAAGGCGTACTCAAGAATTGTTGATGTCTGTTAGAATGTATGTAGGTGATCGATGTAACTT
>CATIWK010097012.1:0-16962 GCA_949634005.1 Mallotus japonicus
AAAATTCAGAAAATTAAAAAGGTCCTCTAAGAATACAAGTAGCACATGATTACAATAAATGTTGGGAATTTATCGAAGGCAACATGAAATGGGTATTTGTGTGTGGCTTGGCTACAATTGCGCTAAACAACAGTCACTAAATGCAAACGTGCATGTAGTAAATACCCCCAACATGCTAAGATTAAATGCTTCAATTTAGGTGCACATGCTGCCAAACTGTAATATATACGGCACCAAATATAAATTCTTCACATTTATATGGCCACTGACCAGAGATTTCAGTCATATATTATATTGCTTGGCACTGAAAATTTTGAGGTAAAAGAAAGAAAAGTACAAGACAGGGACCTTGCACATACATATATTTTCGATGTTATTTGCAAACCCAATTGGGAGGTTCATGTTGTTTTTTCTTTTTTTCTTAACCAGTTTGCTATCAATAAGTTTCAGTGATCTCCCCATTGCAAATTCCAGTTTAGAGATTGGTTTCAATCACTACAAAGTGCTGTTCATTTTTTTTAATTTAAGAAGAGAAATTTTATCACCGTGCAATAATCAAAACCGTAATTTTTTTTTTCATTTGATGTCTCTTATATTTGGTATCCATAATAAGGACTCGATTATTCTAAAATTCAAGGTAGGTGGATTTATAGGAGGACAAAATTCTCTCAACATTTATTTTTCTATATATAAAACTCAAATCCGAAACATTATTTACAGAAATCTAATATTCTTACCACTTAAATCAACAAATGTTTGTAAAATGATTGAAAACTATGTAAATTTTTAATAAAGGAAGATTTTATATTTAAGAGTTATTTGCAAAAAAAAATTATGACTTATAGCGGTTTTGGTAATTTTAACCAAACATTTGAAACTTGGCAAAATAAAATATGGCCTTTAATTTTTTTGCAATTCAAAACACCGATTAATATTCCTATGAACGGATGCTTGCGTGTCAGACTTGAGTTAGGTAAAGTCTCCACATTAGTAAATTTTTTTTTCACCTATGAAAGGTTATTTGCAAAAAAAAATCATAACTTATAGCAGTTTTGGTAATTTTAACACAACATTTGAACTTGGCAAAATAAAACGTGACCTTTAATTTTTTTGCAACTCGAAACACCGATCGATATTCCGATGAACGGATGCTTGTATGTTAGGCTATATTTGGGCGAAATCTGAAGTTCATCAAAATTTTTTATACGTATGAAACTCACTGTTTCATATAAACTGCCGTAATGCTAATTCAAAAGCACAAAAAAAGAATTAATTAATTAAAAAATAACTTAACACCAATAACAGTCCAAACCAATACTAGGCTTATTGGTGTCATTGGATGCAGAAATGTTCATGTTTGGACTGTTAGGTTTCAAGAACCTGTTGATTGGTGTTAAATTATTTTTTAATTAATTAATTATCTTTCTTTGTGCTTTTGAATTAGCATTACGGCAGTTTATATGAAACGGTGAGTTTTACGTGTAAAAAATTTTGATGACCTCGAGATTTCGTCTAAATGTACTCTAACATGCAAGCATCCATTCACCGAAATATCGATTGGTGTTTCGAGTTGCAAAAAAATTAAAGGTCATGTTTTATTTTACCAAGTTTCAAAAGTTGTGTTAAAATTGCCAAAACCGCTATAAGTCATAATTTTTTTTGCAAATAACCCTTTCATATATAGGTGGAAAAAATTTTGCTGACATGGAGACTTCACCTAATTCAAGCCTAACACACAAGCATCCATTCACCGGAATATCGATCGGTATTTCAAGTTGCAAAAAAATTAAAGGTCATGTTTTATTTTGCCAAGTTTCAAATGTTTGGTTAAAATTGTCAAAACCGCTATAAATCATGATTTTTTTTGCAAATAACCCTATATTTAACTATTCATTCTTCTGTTATATATTATTAATTTATTTATTGCAACAAGTGTATGAACATATATATAGTTGTTTCTTCTTTAGTTAATCTTACCGGTTCAGAATTTAATTATTTGAACTGAGATTACGTTTTATCGTGTTTAAAATATAGCGCCTTATATAGCAGTTCCAGAGAGAAAATTACATTTATAAACATCAAAAATTTAAAATTTGTTATAGAAATTCATAAAAGCTATAGGCAATTGAGTTCCTTCCTGCAGATATTAGCATGGCTTCAAAAGAAGAATGCACCCTGTATTATATATGTGACGAGTTTTTGTGGCAGAGAAGCTGATTAATTCCATTATCAGCTACAGGAAAGAGCATGATGATTTTTGTTTCCGTGGCTTCTTCTTCGGTTTTGGCGGTCGCAAAGCTACCTTTATTGCAGAATCAAACACAGTCTTTATATTCTGTAAATGTAATCACCAAGAAAAAAATTAGATTAAATCACTGCTAGATCCGGGTGTGCATTTTTTTTGGGTATGTTGAAGATTTTTAAAAGAATTGAGCTGCCGGGTTTAAATCCTAACTTCCTGTACTACGAGACATGCACTTCGACTATTATCATAATGACATTTGAATTAATATTTCAATAAATAGACTGCCAATGATGCCTAGACCGTTTGGTTTAAAGCTGAGGTGCTGGAACATTTAGATCGCTAACACTAACAACTAATAGTCGTGGCTTAAAAAAAAAGAATGAATAGACTATGCCAACCTGCTGAGTTTTGGAACTGCACTCTACGTAAGTGATGGCACCAATCATTTTCCTCAGTTCCTCACCCTGAACATTAATAATATTTATGTTAAGCCAATTGAAGTTGGTTCAATTTTTGCATAATTATGCTGAAGTAGTACATGATATGCATTGGATGGCACACCTGAACTGTTGTTATGGGTGTTGCTCCAGGGTGATCCATCAAGTAGTGCTTGTCGTCTCGTAAATCTGCATTTAATAGAGATCGAATTAAATGTATTTTTGTCCATTAAATTTCATAGCTTAACTAAATTAGGGGAATCAGAAATGGTAGCTAGCGATGCAATTCTTTAAATAATTGAAAATCTCTAGCTTACCAAGCTTAGTCCCTACAAGAACAACTGGTACATTTGGGGCATAATGTTTTAGCTCAGGAATCCACTGTTTAAATAGAATAAAAAAGCCACATCAAAGGACTAGCAAATCGAGGATGATCAAAACCAAGAAAGCAATTAATAAGCAGTTTGAAGAAATAAAGAGCAAGAATTGACAGGAAATAGAAAGACCTTTTTGTAAATGTTCTCATAACTGGCCTTACTAATGAGAGAAAAGGCCAACAAAAATACATCAGCTCCTCTGTAACTTAGTGGCCTCAGCCTGTTATAATCTTCTTGCCCTGCAGTTCACAAAACCAACATATCCAATCCTTTTATTTTCCATGGACCAATACCCATAATTATACAACAAAAATTATTTTGATACAGAGTTACAAAGGTAAGCAAATGAGACACGAAATTACCAGCTGTGTCCCATAATCCAAGATTCACTGTACTACCATCTACCACCACATTAGCACTGAAATTGTCAAACACCGTGGGAACATAGTCCTGTACACCCACAAGATGAAAAGAAATTTGATCCCAGTTTCTTGATAGTCAGCTTTTTTCACATCACAGTAATGAAATTAAGATTGATGAATGATAAGGAGGAGAAGAAGAAAAGTATAGAACTATATCATACCGTTGGAAAAGTATTGCTAGTGTAAGAAATGAGCATGCAAGTTTTTCCTACAGCCCCATCTCCTACTGTCACACACTTAATAAATCTTGATGTACTCATTTTTGTGGCCTCTCAAGCCAGTTCTTTGCTACACATGTAGAACTAATGTCTTTATTCTTAGCTTTACTTATACATATGATAACACTATAATTAAGAATAGAAGTAGTAGCAGCAGTAGTAGTAGTTTTGAAGTATGAGAAGAAAAAAGAAAGGGAAGATGTTTGGCTTTTAACAACCCACAATTTGCCTAACAACATCACCAACTATATACATATATATTTCTTTTTCTAATTCATCGAATGTGAAATGATTCTGCCTTGTGTGGTTTCTTTTTTATGTTTCTGTTTCTTTAAGTGCAAGGCCAGAGGTGACAAATTTAGTAGTAGGTTTGGTGCTGGTAGTTACTTGGGTTTTAAGTGTTGGAGAAGGGATGAATGTGGAAAATGAATGATTAGTCATGAAAATGAGAGAATTGCTTAATTAACTAATGCAAGAAAATATGATAGTAAGATGGAAGTTAAGGGAAAAAAACATGTAATTGTCACTAACAAAGTCAAAAAGTTTCTAACCTTTTTTTTTCTTTCTATCTAATTTCTTGAATTGTGGCTGTCTCCATCATTGTCAGGTAGTTCTATGTTTATGTTAGCTCAGCTCACATTAGCTAAGATTGGTCCCATTGTTGTTGTGCAATATGATTAATAATCGTTTATTTCCTCAGGAATTATAATGGTTTGTTTAATTACATAAAAATTGAGATTAAATGGTGATTACCATATCTATTTATATATATAAAGTTGGGTTTAAAATTTCATGGTAGGTGAACAGTGATCTAAAGGAACCTCAATTTCGTCGAATTTACAAATTTGTCGCTGCTTTAGCCCTACACAAAACGAAACGACGCGGTTTGAGTTAGAAGAAAAAAAAAATCCTTAAATGTGCAATATGCATAGTACATCTTATTCGAGAAAAGACTCAAGGGTATTGTGGGTTTCTAATAGTCCCCTAAATCTGTGGGCTAATTTAGGCCCTGATTTGAGTTTTATGGGCCAAACGGGGCCGACTGGCCACCTTTAGATTTTCATTACAAAATTTTGTTTCAAAAAGAATTTGCATTTTGGTTAAAAAAAAAAAAAAAAAAAACTTGCATTCTAATTCCATAATATTTTTCGTCCAAAAAAAAAAATTCCATAATATTATATATCTAATCCAAACTATTGTTCTAAGACACTGTTTAGGAGTTGTATTATTTTCAATTAACTAAACCTATTAACAAAATATATTTTGGATAATATTTTATGTCGCTAGCCATTATTTGAACAGTTTTGCCACTATATATCTGCAAAAATCACTTTTTTGTTCCTTATTTTCATTGAAAAAATTAAAAAAAAAATTAAAGGGACAAAAGTGTAAATTTTTTTATCACTTTAGGAGCTGTGAAATATTTCAATGTCTATCTATTATATATATATATATTTTTTTGGAGAAAAACATCTATATGTTTTTAAATCATGCTTAATAAATATAATTTATTTTAATTTGTGTTTACATATCCCTATTGCATACAAACAAAAAAAACTTTTGAGGAAAAAAAAAAAACCCTAAAATTCCTTTTATATGCAACTTCATATATTCCTATTTAGTTTTAAATTCCTCTAATTTATTGACACCCAATCCCTATGTGAATTGGAATCTCACTTTTTGAAGCTTGAATTTAGGTTCTTGCAAGCTGTTTCAATCTTTTATTTTTTTTTGTCTTGGGTTTATCTCGTCTGTCCAATTGGGCACGAACTGATGTTCACAGAAAACAGTAGTTTTGGAGAATCAAGCAACATTACAGGACAGGGATGTGCAGCATGCAAGCATCAAAGGAGAAAGTGTAATGCTGGTTGTTTTCTTCACCCTTACTTTGGGGTAGACAGAACCAAAGATTTTCAGGCGGCACAAAAGATTTTTGGGATAAGTAACATGAACAAGATGATGAAGGAACTTCATGTTGAAGATAGGCCAAAGGCTATTAAATCTTTAGTTTGGGAAGCGCGGTTGTGGAACCACGACAACGTTAATGGACCATTAGGGCAATATAGGCAGCTACAGCAAGAGAACGACATGTTGAAAAATCAAGTTAATGAGTTAAACCAGAAGCTACAAAGCCTAGCTTATGCGATGCCTTTTCATAATTTGCAAGGAACTGTGCCTAATAACAATGGTGCAAATTATGGTTATGTTCCTGAAAAATTAGGATTGGACTTTGTGATTCATGGTAACAACAATGTTGATGTTTTAGCACAACCCATGAATAATCATTCTATTGCTCCTACATGGCCAAGGCAAGATAATTTAGGCCTTACTAGTTACGGTACTAACAATCGCGCCATAGTACCTATGCAAGCACAACAAAGAGGAACTCCGTCTACTAACTTTAATGGTCAAGGTGGTCATCAAGGGAGAGCTGGTTTCTTTAACGATGGTCAAGCCAGTGGTAGTAAAAAAAATTTTGTGCATGGACAAGGACAACAAATGCTAACAACCCAGAATTTAAGAGGAGGTTTTCAAGGGCGGCCAAGTGCAGCTCCTGGCTATGTTGCATCATCATCGAGTGAAATAACAGGAAGAGACTTTAGTTATGCACCTTATGATTTCAATCATCAATATAGCCTCCGAATGCATGAGAGGCACCAGAGAGAGATCAATAATCAAAACAATATTAATTTCCAACATGCACCCAACTCTAGCCAACAACAAGTGAACAGTGGTCAGAGCTGCAACACCGAAGGTAAAAACATTAATTAACCCTTCTACTTGCATTCTTAATTGGACAATTAGGGACCGGTGATATTGGAGATATGTATTACATGCATTTATATGTATATAAAAAATACTTTGGTGCAGGTATGTTGTGATGCTCTGAAAAAATAGTGATCATTTGACTACTGTTTCATTAGCTTTTTTAATTTATTATCATTATATTTTAATTTTTTCATAATTGAATTAGTTTAAATTTTTTATATTTATTCACTAGTGCAGGCAATTCATCCCTTAAAATTAAATAATAACAAAGTGATTTAATCTAGAATTTAATTAGACAAACCCCCAATTATTATTTGAGTTTGGGTGTCTAATTAGGTATTTTTATAAGCTACTTTGTAATATTTGTATATTTATTAAGTCTAAAAAAAAAAGTGATGCTAACTATGAAGTTATTGATTGCATGCTATGGTAACAGATGAATTCAGGTCGAGCAATGCTAATGGTAATATGAAGATAGAAGATTTGGCTTCAGAAAAGATACATGAGTAGCTGTTGCATTCCCATGGATAATTAATTTAATTAATCAATTAAGCCAAAATGATGATTGGCAGCAATGGGCTAATTTTGCAATTCCTACATCTGCAAGTAGGATAAAGACTTTTCTTTTGTTTTTGGATTGTCCGTATAAGAAGGCAAATGCCTTTATTTATATATTAATTAATTTGTGAATTTTGTCTGTCTCTCCATCCACTTATATTTGTAAGTTTATAAAAAAATTATTTATAATGAGAAATAATATTTCGGGCTACTATGTAGTCTACATATTCAATGTCATTAGACCTTCAAATGAATTAAAAAAAATTATTACTACATAAAAAATTTATCATAAAGTTTAACGAAAACTTTTAACGTGAATGGTACATTTTTTAATGAAATTTTAACATTCATTAAAGAAGGAAAAAATTTGCTTCTCCAAAGGTGATGATTTAAGAAATTGAATAAAAAATTCCATTTGATAGAAAAAAAATTACATTAGACTTAGGATTAGCAGTAGAAATAAAATTTGAACGGATGTAAGATGTTATAAAATCTTATAAATAATAGTTCGACGCTTTGGTTAAACGTTCAAAATTTTAGCATAAGCATTGCGAGGTTTCGAGTTTAAAATCTCGTACCCTTATTGATATTTTCTTCTCCCCATTACATGTCTGATAAAAAAAATCTCATAAATAATAATAGTACACCCTCTTCACTCATTGTGCAAAGAAATTGGATCAATCTAGTTATTCTCAAAAAAAAAAAAAAAAAATTTGGATCAATCTAGCCCTTTGAGAATTTAGAGTCCCAAGCCTAATTCCGATTTTAATTAGGCTCTGATAAGGCTGAGACATAATAATGTTCTGGGCTAGGCGAGTTCAAAGTCCACAAATATTTCTATTTTTATTTCTTTTTTCCTATATTTAATTTTGCTATTTCTCATCTATTTCTCGCACAATAATATCCACTTTATCATTAGACGTGTGAACTGTAAATTCATAAACATCTCTGCTGATTACTGTGGATGTGAACTTTCTACATTAATTTTTATAAACAACAATTATATGATTTTTTTAAAGTTAAAATATATATATATAAAATGATTGCGTACTTGACATAAAAGTCTAGTATCAAAATTATAAGTTTTCTACATATCAATATCAACATTAAACATAACTTGTAATTAATTGAAAACCATATGTTAACTTAAAAATATTTTATTTTTTACCCATATTTGTTGTTTCAAGTGAATGAGACAAAACAGCAAATTTCATCATAGAAATTATAATTGAGGTGCTTAGATCGGCTGTTCTTCCTCCAAATTTCAAACCACGTGCAGATGTTTAGTCATGGGCTAAGACTAACATATATATCTTAATTTCTTTTCTAAAGAATTCAAGACCCTTCTTCTTCACTTAATGTTATTTTTTTTTTAATTTTTGGGCTTTCTGTTATTTTCATATTGGAACAATGGGTCTAATTATTACATGATTTTATTAAGAGATTAGTAGAAAAGTCAAAAGATAAAGATGGCTTTGATTGATCAAGTGATCCAACAATGTAGCAAAGCAAGAAGTGACGACTTTGATGAGGCAATATGTGGGTGATGCATATTCCATCTAGAAAAGTCCCCTAATTTTCTATGTACCTTCACCACCTCCACACCTATATTTGATCATATACTCCAACCCAATTGCAATCCTCCCTTTTCCACTTGCCATTATTCACCTCTTCAATTGCCAAATTGCCCCTCAACAAAAATCTTGTCATTTGAAGTTTTCTTCTTGTTTTTTTCGAAATAAAAAAAAACACACTTGTATTTCGTTAATTATTTAAGGTTTTCTTATAGTTATTTCAAAAACCTTAGATTATAGTTGATAAAATATAATAAGAAAATTTTAACACTTATATCTAATAAATTAAATTCTCACATTAAAATTTTTTTTTTTATCAATATACCATTAAAGTTTTTCTAAAAGAAAAATCATTTTTTTTAAGATGAGATGAGAATAAACTTTTAACTATTTATATATATTTTTTTGATCAGGTGTCACTTGTTAGTACCCATAGGATCATAACTGTTAATTTATTAGTTGTTAGCAGGGGAGGGGAAAATTTTTTTAATTATCTCAAATTTACATACTTAGCAACCTGAGAATATTTAAATATAATTACACTTGAAATTTGAGTGACTATTTACATGTTTTTTTTTTTTCTATCTTAAAATAACCATATATATAATTGATTGTGTTGGTCTAGTTGATACAAGACGAAAAGGATTGCTTAAGATGAGTAGACTAGTTTAGCATTTTCCATGCAGCCATTTCAATTCCATTCCATGTCTTATTCTCCAATTATTCTTTTCAAGACTTTGGCAAGACTTGGCCACCATGGAAATTTTTAAATTAATTTTCCATACTTTTTGTTTTACAGTGTATCTGATCTATCCATGTTCTTGTCTTCAATACATTTTCAAAGTCACTTTTGATACATGGGAAGAGACTAAGAATTTGGATTTTATTCAACATGTTCTAACTCAAGTGGCAACAATTTTTATTATAAAAAAGAGAGATTTTAGATTTAATTTCTCATAAATTTAATTTTTTATCACTTTAATTAAATACAAAATTTTTATTAATTTGATTAAAAATTCGAACTACTACTGTAAGTATGTAAGACTCACTATTCTATTGTCCCATAACATTGAGATTTGTACGGCAAATTAAAAAAAAATTATTTAACATGTTATGGACTTCAATTATTAATACCCACATGTATATACATTGTTTGGCCATATTCACATAATGACAGCAACTAATGCATGAAAAATTCAAAGTAAGATTTCTTGTTTGGCCATATGCAAAGTTTATTTACAATTTCCACTAAAAAGTTTGTGCTTCTTATTTTTATTTTTGTTTTTGTTTTAAAAAAAGTAAAGTTGATTATTGTAAAATCGAAAGAAATTAGGGGCAAATGCATATTTGACTATAAGCGCCAACCGCCAACCTAGAAGAAAAAGGCCTACCTCATCTATTTATTGATCTCTTTCCTCTTACCTTCCTGAGTTCAAAATCCCAAAAATCAAACATACATATTCCAAACATTATATACATGTCTCAAACTCTATTTAATTTCCACAAAACTTCATCTTTTCAGGCTTCCTCAACGCCACCCAAATTCCCTTCACTCAGAGACACAAAAATGGCCGCAACTTCTCAAAATGATCAGCTCCCATTTAATGAAAATGACTCACAAGACATGGTCATTTACCAAATGATAAATGAGGCCACACCCCACAACAGTACCTCTACTGCTCCCTCTAGAACTCAAACTACCTCGTCAAACACGTTCCAGCCGGCCAAGGCCATATCCAAGAAGCACTACAGGGGTGTGAGACGAAGACCCTGGGGAAAATATGCCGCTGAGATTCGCGATTCGGCACGACACGGTGCTCGTGTATGGTTAGGGACGTTCGAGACAGCAGAACAAGCTGCTTTGGCTTATGATAGAGCTGCTTTTAGGATGCGCGGTTCTAAGGCACTCCTCAATTTCCCAGCTGAAGTTGTGGCAGCTTCAAGTGCAGGGCACAGGTTTATTATGCCAAATCTGAACTCATCCACAGCATTAACTAGAAATAAACTGGAATCTAGTACTGTTAGCTCTAGCTCTAGCTCGGTGTCGAATGTTAGTAATTCAAAATCAGAATCAGAGAGTAGTAGTACAAATGGGGAGTCACAAAATATGGGTTCAGATTACTTGGATTCGCTTGGAATTTGTTGAATTGATATGGGGACTAATGGTTCTTGTCAATGTCTGCACATGCAGCGTTAAAATCTAATGTTGTATACTAGGTTTCATCAATTTAAATCTGTTTTGAAAAATTAATTCTCGTCTTTGTTTTGTTGCATCAAGTAGTCATGTTGTTTTATTATAATTAAGCATGCTAGCTTTGAATCAGAATCAAGAGTATGTGCATGGATATATAAATCCAGTTCACCACAATATGTAAATCCCCCTGTTGTTTTTATTATCATTTGATTTGATTTTTTTTTTCTCAAACTACTGTATTCAGAATTCATTCGATTTTAACTAATCTGATTTGATCCAGACAAAATTACAAAGATAGCAAAAGTCTTCCAATAATTAATTTAACACGACTATATATACCACGATTTGAACCCTTATTTTAAAAAAAAATAAAATTCGACTTAAATTTAACAAGACTGAATGTGATTATAATACTAATAAATAAAAATCAAAATGATGATAAATAATAGATCGTTCAAATTTGATGGGTTCAATGCAACGTCTTTCTAGTATACTATGAACCAATTTGACTATTCAAAAAGAAAAATCAACATCATTCTAGTGGGTAATGCATCTGGTTGACCAAAAGTCTTTTCCAATGTGCAATGCTCGCATAATAGTGAAAATAAATAAGGGGATGAGTAAAAATTGGAACCTTCAGAATCTTTTTCCAGAGATAAAAGTTAAAAATGCAAATAATTAATAAAGTTTCTGAATAGTTAAATACAAATTGAAAATTTTTTCCTTATAATAAATTATTACTTTTTTTTTTCCAATGTAGAACGTTGTAAATTCTAGATTGACATCTTTTAGGGTCTCCTCATGTAGTCATGTTATTAATTTTCCAATATAACTTGTCAAAGGGTCCAAGAATATAACTATGGTTGACGTGTAAAGATACCAATCTTTAATTTGTCCTGAAATGAACTGTTTGGAATAGAATTTGACCAAAAGATTGTAGTGATCAAATCAAACAGAAACAAAAAATGTTACCAAATTGGATTTGTATTAATCAACTTTGCTAGCAATATTGACCAGTTGCTCCCTTCTTCAAGCAGTCAAATTAGAAAACAGATGGCTAATATGTACCGATATATGTGCTACAGTTGCTAGTTCTATCTCCCAGCCAGAAATTGATGGTGAAAGCTTAGGCAGTTCTTTATGAGACAGCAGCCAGGTGAGATTCTTTAAGAGTTAGCCACATATATAATTCATAGTAAAAAAAAAAATTAATAATAAGATCTTCTAGATACAAAAAGTCAATTCGCATTAATAGGGCATTCATGAAATGATGAAAAGTCAAGTTTGGCAACGTCCATTAACACTTCAAACTATGTCACCCACCCACAGGGGATCTGCACCCACCCATCAGACTAGAGATGGCAAATTAGCCAGAGATGGATGATTAATTAAGTTGGGTTTTCCCACCTGGAACCAACAGTCAATTGATACCGATATTATTCTGAATGATTAAACTTAACTGAGAGATTGGAATGCGAGGAGGGAAAAGTCTTTAAGGCATGCATGTTCGCACTAAACTATTTGCTAATGTGTTTAACGCCACCATAAAGCTAATCGATCAGAAGATCTTTTCTCATGTGATGACAATGCAATTGCGTTTAACGTAAACAAGATATTTAACAAGCTAGATGTCTTGTGAGTTGATAATAATGCTTCCTTGTCCCGCTGTGTCCTGTGTTGTTATACACATATATATATATATATATATATACACACAAATGCGTATTATTCACGACTTCCCTAGATGTGTGTCGCGGTCCAACGTTAGAAATTAAGGGAAACGGTTTCCAGATTGCTGTCATAATGCGACAGACATTTATGCAATATGGCGATGTAGACCAATTCCAAACTTTTCCAAGCTTGCATGATTCGTCAATTGATTAGAGTGATTTAACATTAAATATGCTAATTTTTTTGTGACACACAATCACTTTTGTCATTTTTACATGTTCGTATTTAGTTAAAATTACTATCTAACAGTAGTTTGATTTATTAATTCGATGGGTTCTATTTTGAAAGACATTGGCAGAAACTTATGAAAATTTAAAATTTAAAATTCAATTATAGTCATTTTTAAATTTATATATAAAATTATATATAATTGCCGTCGTCAATTTTAAATCATTTTTATATATAATTCGATCATAAAACATGTTTAAAAATATAAATCATGCACTTGATTACTCATTCACTTACTATAATTCGATTATAGTCATTTTTATATATTGAAATTAATATGCTGCAAGTTTATAAAACTATGTATAACTGTTTATTTGGTGTTTGTCAATTCTAGTGATTTAAATCTGCAGCAAATGCACATAATGAATGCTTATTTGATATTAAAATTGATCTATCATCTATTTCATACTTTGGAATGCATATAAAAAAATTCTAAAAGTTGATTTTAAATATCTGTAATAAATAATCTTGACATAATATACTTTTGAAGCTCAACTATAACATAAATATCCAAACAGACTCTAAACTGTGTTATTTACAAAACAATCTTTCAACTATTTACAAAAACATATAAATATTTATATGAAATGTTTTGTTTGAATAAATAATCACTACAACTGATGCATGTAGCTAATGAAAGAAAGAGAACATTTTACAAAACAGATATCTGTCCACAAATAATTAAATCCAGGCCACCACATTCCTTCATGCGGCCAGTCCATATATGCAAACTACAATAATTAATATATAGAAACAAGCATACCTACGAAGTGTATTCTACATTTTTTTTGGTTGGATGAATTTTTTACTAAATTTTGAACTAATAGTCTCGCAATTTTAAGGACAACTCAGTATCACTGGAGGCAAGTCCACTGCCTGATCGTCATAAAGAAGACAGCAAACTGTCCAAGTAATCACTGCCCAGGTCCTGAAATTCTACCACATCAAAGTCATTCCAAAACGGGGTCAAATCTTCCACGCTAGCCATTTTCTTCAATGCAGGCTCTTCGATCATCATGTACTCGTTCTTGTCTGGTTCCCAGTCTCTTGACACCCTTTTTCTGTTCCTAGAAACATTGTTATTTTTATAATCATAGTTCCCTCTAAGAGAAGTGCAAGAATTATTATCACTTCCTTTACACGTTGTTAATGAATTGGAGCAATCTATTCCCAGAGCCTTAGCAACAGTCTCAAATGGGAAATTGAGATATGCCTTAGGCCCCCTAATTCTCAAAGCAGCTTTATCATAAGCTAAAGCTGCTTCTTCAGCTGTATCAAAAGTCCCAAGCCAAACTCTAGCTCCTTTTCTTGAAGAGTCTCTTATCTCTGCAGCATATTTACCCCAAGGCCTTCTCCTTACTCCTCTGTAATGTCTCTTAGCCACTTTATTCTCTGTGTTCACTCCATTCATGGACTTGGAGCTGTTGCTTTCTGATAATGAAACATTCTCATTGTAAGAAAGTTTTGTATTGTCACTTGTAGGGATGTCTATTCCTGCAAGAAGCTCTTCCCATGTTTCAGCTCCCATTGATATCATCCTGCCTAGACTTGGAAGCCTTTCCAGAATGTCCATTGGCCCATCTCTTCCATCAAGATTTGGCAACTCTTCCCACGATTTGGAAACCTGACCTTGATCATTAATGCTTGTTCGCCTGTCTCCTTCGTCGCCTCCATTAATGAAGCTTGCCCATACATTCTCTAGCAGTATAGACATGTTGATGTTCTTTGCATAACACACGGAAAGAAAATTCAAGATGAAAACTAATTAAATCAAGCAGCAAGTCAAGAGGGGAAGATAGAAAATGGTGATCAGAGATCATATATAAAAGGGTTTGTTTGCATACACGTAATATAGGTGTAATCTGTTAACAGCTAAGCTATATATGCTTATCCTACTCCATGTCATTGAAAGTTCCAGTTGGAAACTTGTGCTTTAATCCAACGACAAGCTAAAGTCATGGAAGGATAATAGAATTTGAGCACTAAGAAAGAGGTGGGATTGTGTATTTTAAGGCTTCCTTGTTGACTTCTGTATATACTCTAATCATTTCTAAGATATAATACATGTTCCTTGTATATTTTATTACAAGACATTCTGGTAACTCATGAATCATGATCATTATAGCTAGAAGCAAAAGGAGGGGAAAGGATTTGAAAGCTGGCCAAAGGAATCTGCTTAGTTTTCTTTTTGCTGTTTCAGAGGTGGATTTTGGCATGTTTGTGCTTGTGTCTTAGTGTCTGTTATCCACATGTTCTGGCAGTTCACTTTCTTTATGAACATATTCGTATAATACATGTAGAAGCTAGCATATATGCACAAACAACGCATATTAGCAAATATCTTTACACAATCTGAAAAGCATTTTAAAATTAAAATTAAACATATATTGTCCTGTTATATTTCTATGGCTTAATGTATATTTCTACTGTTAACTTCACTCATAAATTTTCACCAATTCATCCTGATTTTTTTAGGGATAATTACATTTTTGGTGTTCAAACTTTTCAATTTTTGATATTTTAGTGTCTAATCTTTTTTTTTTTGCAATCAAGTGTATGAACTTTTGAAAAGCATACCAATGTAGTGTCTCCGGCCGATTGGGTGCTGAGTCAGATCAAACTGGACCCACTTTTTATCCTAGTTATTAGTGATCATGTCATGTGCCATGTGTATTGTATTATTTAAAGGATAAAAATACCCTTTATTAAATATTATGAATTGATAAAAATAACCTCAACAGTAACTTCTGCCGCATACATGGTAGACATGAAGGGTGACTAAATAAGGGTAATTTTGTCCTTTAAATAATGCAACACATGTGGCAAATGATATAGTTAATGACTGGGATAAAAGTGGGTCCTGTTTGATCTAACTGAGCACCCGGTCAGCATCAAATTAGCCGGAAACACTACATTGGTATGCTTTTCAAAAGTTTAGACTCTTGATTGCAAAAAAAAAAAAAAAGATTAGACACTCAAATAGAAAAAACAGAAAAGTTCAGACACCAAAAATGTAATTATCCCTTTTTTTTAATAGGTAGGTCTCATATGATCTTAATGTTGATGGACTATACAATAGGAGTAGCCCTCCTCTTTAAATCAATGATGACAGGATTCAAACCTTATATTTTAGAATGCCCTTAAAGAAAAATTACCATTTAATTACTCTCACACGAACAATTGATCCTGATTTTTAAGACGTGACGATTTAACTCATGACATACTTTTTGACGTGTGATAATTTTATTTACTATCAAAAATGGAAGGTGCCAGTGTAGTATGCCGATATGTAATGTAAATTGATAGAATTATAAAACATAATAAGTTAGAAAATTAGAAATATTAAGTCAAAACTCACCATCTTGATGATAAGATTACTTTCTTTTTTCCTAACCACTTTTAAATTAATTAGAGTTTCAACTTGGAATCTCACGACTTTTAAGTGAACTAAAATTAATTGATTAGTCATTAAACCATTGTATATCAGCATTTTAACCAATTCAAAGGTTAATTAATATGCAAAAACTGTTATCTATCAGAATTAATAAGGGTTAATTTCTCAATGCCTTTATGTTTTTTTCTTTTAACAATTAAAGGAGTACTCAATGCCTCTGTTGAATTCTTGACCATGACAAATTTCCAGTTGTTAAATTTTGAAGCATGATGATTGTGTGCTTTTGAAAAAGTAGGGGGAAAATGGAGGATAAAGAACTCTATCCCTAGCTTTCTTGGGAGGTACTTCTCATTGCAAAGGCAATTTTAAAATCCTTGTTCCTGAAATTTCTCGTTTAAAAACTCAACGCTTGTTTGACATTCTGTATTTTAATTTTACCAAAAGTCAAATGTTACTACTTTTGGTGCAACAGGGTACCGTTGATCAAAAAAAAAAAGAACAGGGTACCAGCATTATGAACAGTGACATTCAGCAACTAAGTACTGAATATATAAGTTTTAATTTATGGGTAACACTTTATATTAACAGTTTTGTCGTGATCTGTGAAAATATTTTTTAATACTTTTCAAAAATTTTCACCATAAATTTTGAGTTCAGATCTCAATTGAGCTGATTAATAAGAAAAAATAAAATATGATGCGTGCATTAATGCTGCAAACAGATTGAATTTGTAATTGTATCCTACACCATTTCAACACTCCTTAATTTGCTGCACCAGTTCTCTATAATTTCTTGAACAAAATTAAAAAAAAAAA
>CATIWK010097034.1:0-12667 GCA_949634005.1 Mallotus japonicus
AAAGGACATATTCTAGAAGGGCTAAAAAGGACAAAGATACAAATTACTTGGGGAAGAGGACAAATTTGCTATAAAAACACATGCTCTCACACTTTAGAGAAAGGGAAAAAAAGAAATAAAAAAATCAAGAACCAAGGAAGAAATCTACACCCAGTAGGAAAAGAATGAGAAAGAGGAGAAAAAAAAGCTGAGGGAGAGAAACCCATTTGTAGATTCAAGCTCCCTTTGGATAAATTTTCTTCCTTTTATCCTTATTTTAATCTCTTGAGTGTAATTTGAATATTTTATGTTGTTCTTAATAGCCATGAGTGGCTAAGTACTTAACGTTGTTGGGATTTTTGGAAACACATTTGATCTACGTTCAATTAATATATTAGTTCTTGTTTATTAATTGCATATTGTGTTTATTGAGCTTTGTTGAGTATTGTATTGTGGCCAAATGCAATCTATGTTTGAATCTATGCAATGAGAGTTGGTAGATTCAATAGACCCATAAACATTTGTTAGATCTTTCAATGACTTGAGAGAGCTTGTATAGAGCTAATCCTCCATAAGTTTGCTAAATGTCTTTCAATGCTAGATCTAATCTTATTGTATGATGATAATGAGAATTTAGTTGTATGATGAGGTTTGATTGATGCTTGTTAGTGAGATTAACCTTGCTCAAGAGAGATTGTTAATTCGGTTTTAGAAAGCTTGAGGTATGCATAAACACCTGAACTAATATATTACTTCACTTAATGAGAATGTGGTGTACAAATATCCTAACAACATGACTTTAATATTGATTATTTCATTGCCATTTTAATTCTAGCAATTTCATTTTACATTTGTTAGCTTACTGTTAGTTTTAGCTAATTGCTTGCTTTCATTAAACCATTTCGATTGCTCTAAATAAATACAATAGAGATTGATAGGTGTTTAGTCCACAATCCCTGTGGAGACGATACTCTACTTACTCTTTTATTACTTGTTCGACCCGTGCACTTGTGGTAAATTAGTCCAATAAGTTTTTGGCGCTGTTGCCAAAGATTGACGGAGCTAACATCATAATTGATTAATATTGTTTTGGATTAAAGTATTTTCTGTTTTGATTTCTCTATTTTTGACTTGTGAATTATGTTTTTAGGTACTTTTGTGTTTGTGTATGCACAACACTAGACACTCGGGAAAGGAACTATTGCTCTTTATTCTAAATTTAACTCAATTCGAGAAGGAGAACCGTAGGGGATCAAGAAGTGTGTCTAGAGAAATGGCTGCACAAGGAGCACAACAAGCTGATGCAGAGCGGACTCTTTTTGAGTTTTCTATGCCTGGTTTGGAAGGAGCTAGACAGAGTATCACAAGGCCTAATGTTCAAGCAAATAGTTTTGAGATTAAACTAGCACTTTTGCAAATTGTTTCAGTCTACTGTTCAGTTCCATAGATTGCCTTCGGAGGATCCAAATATGCATATAGCCAATTTCTTGGAGATATATGACAATTCAAGTACAATGGAGTGTCTGATGATGCTATTCGTTTGAGGTTATTCCTATTTATTCTCAAAAATAGAGCCAAGGCGTGGCTGAATTCTCAACCACCAGCTTCAATTACCACTTAGGATAATCTTACTAGAGGATTCTTAGCTAAATATTTTCCTCCTACAAAAACAGCAAAGATTGTTAAAGACATCACCACATTTAAGCAATATGAGAATGAATCTTTGTGTGATGTAAGGGAGAGATTTAAGGAACTACAAAGAAGTTGTCCACACCATGGCCTTCCTAAGGATGTTCTTATTTACACTTTCTATAATGGTGTGATGAGGTCTACAAGAGACACCATAGATGCAGCAAGAGGAGGATCTCTAATGAGGAAAACTATTGATGGTGCTTTTGATCTTTTGGAGGAAATGGCTAACAACAATTGCTTGTGGCCTTCGGAAAGACATTTGGCTCCTAAGCAAGGAGGGAAGCTTGGAGTTGATGAAGTTACCTCTATTCAAGCACAACTTTCTGTACTAAGCAAGAAAATTGATAGTTTTGCTTCTAGAGGTAATGTTGTCCAAACACCATCTTCAGCTATGTACTGTGAATATTGCAATGTGGTTGATCATACAACTCTTGAATGTGGTTTTGAAGGAGAGAATGTGTATGGAGATGGAACTCTAGAAAATTGCAGCTCTGTTGGAAATCAATTCCAACCAAGGCAACAAAACAATAACCCTTACTCAAACACCTTCAACCAAGGTTGAAGTGTTGAGTGTAATTTTACACTTATTCTAGAGTTGAACTTTATTGAATTTTGAATAAATAGTTAGTAACAATTGGGAAGAATTTAGGTTTAATTAGGCATTTTTTTAAGATGGACCTTCATTCTAGTTTCCTATTTGTTTTTGGATTTATTAGGATTTTTTATTTGATTTTAATAAAGAATTCTCCTCTTATGTAGGATTGAGCAGAAAGGAAGCCTAGTTGATTAAGGAGAGCTGGACAAGACCTTATTTGGAAGCATTTGTGCCAAACCGAAGTCTTAAAGAATGTTCAGGAGTCATGGCTTTACTCACAGACGTGCGTCAAGTAGTGATTGCCTCTGACCAAATTGAAACAATTACGAAAGTTCAACATGGGATGGCTTACGGCCGTGAGCCAAGTAGTGACGGAAATTGCAAGACGTGTCACGGTCGTGAGCCAAGTTGTGACGAGCAGAAGAAGTTTCCTTTTTGAGGAAACTCGGGAATTTAAGTCAACATAGGTTTTCTTTGAGCTGGGGAATATAAAAAGAGCCAAGAGGAGTGTTTTAAACATGATTCCTTATGGGAAACACTTGTGGGAAGAATTATTCAAGGAAGATTAAAGAAGAATTTGTGCAAGAATTCAAGAGTTTAAATCATAATACTTCTTCTTCTTTAATTCTTTAATTATGTTTTTGTGTATTGCCGCTATTATGCGTAGCTAAACTCTCTTAGGGTTTGGATTTGTGTAGCTAGTCTATTACTTGTTGGATATTAATTTCCTTTCAATTAATTAATATCAGTCAATTTTACAAGTTATTTATAATTGTTCTTATATTTGATTTTAGGCCTGATTAAATACTTGTCTTTGGATAGATTAGAGACAATGAAAGTTGCATGATTTATCAGCTCATAGACTTGTAAAACTTGGGAACCTCGATCATGAAAGTAGACGAATCCTTCGGGGAATAATAGATTACTAAGGAACTTAATGAACCCTAGTTAATTAATGAGACCATGAAAATAAGTTGTAGTTAACTTTGGTATTCTTAAATGAACTCGAAAGAGACTCTAGGTAATTTGAGTGGTTTACCCTTGACTGAATTGATAAATTAAATTGTGAAAAGATCCTATAATTTGAGTAATAGCTAGTGAAGCAAATCCGAGCTCTAGTTTTTAATTCTTGGATTTTATTAATAATTATTTCAGCATTTAGTTTTCTTTCCCTAATTTGTTGTTTTGTTATTTGAAGTGCAAATTATTCGACTTTGTTAGATTGTGGAAATTCAATTAAAGCTAGTACTTGGTATTAATCTCCTCATAGGAACGATACTTATACTTAAATCTATACTACTTGTTGCAAATCATGCATTTGCGAAAATTGCCTAACATGGAGAAACCACCCGAATTTCTCATGGAGCAATAACTAAAACTCTCAAGGCTTTCCACATCAATTCACTAAACCTCCACCACCACTTGGTTTTCAAGCCAAATCCTTAGATGAGAGATTTACTACTGTGGAAGCAAAGTTTGAGTCAAAATTTGACAAATTCATGGAAGCCATAAGTGCTAAGATCAACAGTCAAAATGGGAAATGTGACCAGATGTTAAAGCACCATTCTTCAACGATTCATAATATCGAGCTTCAACTTGGTTAATTAGCAAATGTAGTTGCTACTAGAGCTCAAAGCCATCTTCCAAGTAACACGGAAGTTAATCCAAAAGAGCAAGTTAAGGCCATCACTTTGAGAAGTGGTAGAGAACTACAAGAGCCTCAAAGTTTTCCATTGGAAGTTGAAAAAGAAAAAGAGCAACCAGAAGTGAAAATTGAAGATGAGCAAGCTACCAAAAAAAAGAAGAAATCTGAAGAATTAAAAGGGAAACAAGTAGAGCAGCATTCCATTGTTGATACATCAAAGTATGCTCTAAGGTTGCCTTTTCCCTTAAGGCAAAGGAAAATGAATGATGATGAGCAAAGGTTTGCTAAGTTCATATAAACCTTCAAGAAGCTAGAGTTGAAGATATCTTTCTCATAAGCTTTGAATGAACTGCCTAAGTACACAAAGTTCTTTAAAGACATTATCACCAACAAGCGAAAATGGAATGAGAATGAGACGATTCCTCTAACAGAGACTTGTAGCTCCATCATTTCAAGGAAAATTCCTGTCAAGCTCAAAGATCCAGGGAGTTTTACTATTCCTTGCACTCTTAATTCTAAAGAATTTCCTAAGTGTCTATGTGATTTAGGGGCTAGCATTAATCGCATGCCTTTATCTCTGTTCAGGGAGCTTAATCTTGGAGAAGTGATTGACACTAAAATGACTTTTTAACTTACCGATCATTCAATCAAAAAGCCATATAGAGTGATTAAGGATGTGTTTTTTCGAGTTGATAAGTTTGTTTTTTCGATAGACTTTTTGATCCTAGACTATGAGCAAAACAAGCATTGCCCCTTGATTTTAGGGGGACATTTTCTTAACACCAGCAAAGCAGTAATTGATGTGTATGAGGGCAAGATCACTCTGAAAGAAGGAGAAGAGAAGGTGGATTTTGTGATGAATAAAGTTATTAAAGATGAGAGGAATGATATTATTAAGGAAGATGGAGGACCACTAAACAAAGAAGTAGAGAAAGCATCGATGAATTTCAAAGAATAGAAACCTGAGGCAAATCCAAATCCTTTGCCTTCTCAAGTTGAGATCAAGATGAAGAAGGACAAGGCAAAAGTAAACTTGAAGAAGAAAGCTAAACAAGTGTTTCGAATGGTGTACATGACAAGGAAGTATGCTTCTTCAAAGGGAAGGATGAAGATTGCTTCCATAAAGTCAAGGAAGGAGGAACATCAACCATTGGTTCACATTAAGGATGAGGGATGTTCTTCCTCCTCATTCACTTGACACAACTAATGATGAGGACATGGTCAAGCTAAGGACCTTAAATTAGCATGTTTTATTTTCAAGTTTGTTGTTTATTTAAGTATTTAGTGTTTCTTTGAGTTTTGTGTTATTAAGTTTTTATTTTTGTTTAATGCGTGGATTTTACTCCTTCAATTATGTGTGATTTGAGCATCTAGTGTAAGTGCTTATGAGTGGTTTTTGTTTTATTTGGGTGTAGGATAAAATCCGTGATCGTTGTTATATACATGACTGCTCAAATAAATCACCAGGAAAAATTCACGATTGCGTTATTATTCGCGATCGCTATGCACTCGATAGCCCCAGTCTCCATACCTAATTTGCGATCATGGAAAATCAGCGCTCGCTAATGTCCAAGCCATTCAAGTCTAGCTCTTTTGTTACGATCGTGTATGTTCCGTGATAGCATATGCCTGCATTTCAGTTGCTCATTTCAATCTGTTACGATCACGTATAATCCGCGATCGCGGATTAACCCTATTCTGCAATAAAAACAGATGTTACCCACTTCCCTCTTTCACACATTTTTTTCAAAACCCATGACCTCTAAACCATCAAATCTCTTTATCAAATCTTCCTAAATCTTTTACAATCCCTCTCTTCCTACCTCTATTATAACCCTAACCCTCTTATAATTCTCCCCAAATCACACATTCCATTCAATGTCGACATCGAGAGCCAAGAAAAGAGTGAAGAGGCTGGGAAACAAGTGGTTTGGGGAGATGAACTCTACCTAGCATCAAAATATGGCACCCCATTTCTGATTCACTTACTTGAAGAAGGAGATAAGTAACTTTCTCTTTTTTAAAGAAATTTTGTGGTGCCTAAATGTTTGGATATGGGTACATTAAACGGTGTTAAACTCAAAGACAAGGTTATGGAGCTTTGTGGTAGGTTAGGTTGGAAGAAATTTATGGAAATGACTCCTTCTGTGTTCAGAGGTTTAACACTAGAATTTGACACAACCTTAAAACTCTCTGATCACGGTCATAAGAAATTTGAGTGTAGACTTAATGGGAAACCAATTACTATTGATTATGACACCATGCATGTTGTGTTTGGGTTCCCAAGAGGAGGGATTTGTGAAGCACCAAGTAGATACAATTCCAAGGAATTTTGGAAGGAGATAACCTCACTTAATGCAGTTTGGGATGCACGCGGTTCATTAAATGGGTTGATCAGGGATCATAGCTATGTGATATTGCACAAGTTCATGTGCCACTCCATTTTTGGGAAGATGGAGAGCAACTAGGTTTTGAAGAAAGAACTATTGATGTTGTGGTGTATGCATACATCCACAAAAATCTCTACCACATACTTTATTCTACAGACCTTGGGCATGTAGCTAGAGCCCCCAAAGCATCAATTTCCATAGGCCACATAGTAGTAGAGTTAGCAATGTACTTTCAAGTTTTTAATCCTATTACTACTGAGATATCGGCTATTCCACAAGAGAGACTGAATTGGCTTCTACTCATAAGAGCTAAGATATTTTCCTCTAACACAGAACTCAGGGAACCAACCACTAGAAAATGCTATCATTTCTGGCAAACAGTAGCAAGAAGGCAGAATTTACCTCGTGAAGCTGAGGAGGAAGCTGAAAAAAAGAAGAAGAAGAAGAGGATGAAGAAGAACAAGCTCAGCCTCTTCTATTCCCTGCTCCATCTCAGGTGGACATGACCTAAGTCCTAGAGAAGCTAGATCTTTTGACAGCAACTATCAACTCTCATTTTGAAATTCTTGAGAAAGGATTGGAAGTCAGGTTTTAGAGCATCGAAAAATCAGTAGAGGACAAATATCATGAGCTAAGTGATAAGCTCATCGATATTGGAGCAGATGCCTCTTATCATCACTTCAAGATCATGGAATACTTCAAAGGTACGGGCCATGAGCGTCTCCCTTCACCAACACCGCTAAGAGCTACTGAGCCACCTCCGGACTCTCCTCCATAAGGGGAGTAAACTCTTTTTCCTAATCTTTTTTTTTATTTTTTATTTAGTTTTATTTTTCATTTTCATGCATTATTTTGTTTATACAAATTTTGTTGGTGAATTTTATATTTTGATTTTTTGTTGTGTTTATGCATTGTATATATTATATATTTATCATTTAGGTACCCCACTCATATTGAGGACAATGTGCGATTTAAGTATGGGGAGGAAACCATTTTGCATCATTTGCATTTTTAGTATATTTTTAGTTTATTTTAGGTTTATCATGCATTTACATTTTGCATTTGAAATTTGACCTAAATTTTTGAAAATTTTGATACTCAATGTTTGAATTTTTAAAATTATCTCAATGATGAATTTTGTGTATGTTTATTGGTTTTTTGATGCCTATGTGTATAATCTCCTTTTTAATGGTTAGCTTAGTGTCTTTTAAGCTTGGTTAACATTTTGAGTTGAGATTTTTGAGCTTTTAATCAATCTAATGCATGTTGTTGCATGCTTGATCATAATTTTGAGTTATTGTTTAGGAATAAGTATTGTGAATGAACTAAACTCCTCTTTAGGGTCATTTTTGGTTGCACGCGAAAGGAATCGTAAAAATACTCTATCTCCTTTTTTTTAAAAAAAAAGAGAAAAAGAAAAAGAAAAAAAAGAATAAAGTGCTTAGGAATTTGAATTCCATCTACTCTAATGCTCTCTTACAAGAGTATGAGTATTCAAAGAACCTTCTCGAGGTGTTCACGTTAAGTAGTTCTGGAAAGATGAGGAACTACTGAGAAAGGGAAGAAGAAGCACAAAAAGAAAATAAAAAGGTTAAGAGTTGATTTTGTGTGCCAAATTAAGAATGACCTTAACGTGGAGTCTTTTTCATTCATGTGTACTTTTCTTAAGATTTTGATTCATTTTTGTGAGATTATGAGTAGACAACATGCTCTTCACTTGGTAATTTCTACTCTCGACTTGATTTGTTAACCTTGTTTTGAGATGTGTAAACTAATTATTAGGAGGAGATTGGCATATATGTTTGATGAAATTGCATTTATACACCGTGTTCATTGTTTTGATGATTTGAGTTCTTGAATTTGCTTGAGGACAAACAAATATTTAAGTGTGGGGGTATTTGTTGGTGTCAAATTATGTATAGTTTTAGGACTTCATTTTGCATACATTTGTATATTTTGAATAGCATTTAGGATAGAAAAGCATATCGAAACATATACTTTTACACTTTTCTTATTTTTGTTATGGAAAAGAGAAATGGAGGTGATGAAAAGTGGGAGATAAAGTGTAGAGGACACAGAGGAAGATGTCTGTCACAATTACGACTGGAAGCGCGATTGCGGACTTGCCCAAACTCTGCCCCAAGTGATGTCGAGTTTTCTGCGAGCGCAGCCTCATGCGCGATCGCAGGTCCTTGCTTAGCCAACCTTCTGCTGTGAGCACGGGATTTGCACGAGAGCGTCCTTTTCACAGCAGGCCCTTCTGTCATGAGCGTGGGTTGAAGTACGATCAAGGGCAACATGTTTCCAGCAAAAGAACATGCTGATGTGTATGAAATTTAGAGAACAAATCCAAAGGAGGTGAAAGGACATGTTCTAGAAGGGCTAAAAAGGACAAAGATACGAATTACTTGGGGAAGAGGACAAATTTTCTATAAAAACACATGCTCTCACACTTTAGAGAAAGGGAAGAAATAAAAAGAAATAAAAAAAATCAAGAACCAAGGAAGAAATCTACACCGAGAGGGAAAAGAAGGAGAAAGAGGAGAAAAAAAAGCTGAGGGAGAGAGACCCATTTGCAGATTCAAGCTCCCTTTGGATAACTTTTCTTCCTCTTATCCTTATTTTAATCTCTTGAGTGTAATTTGAATATTGAATGTTGTTCTTAATAGCCATGAGTGGCTAAGTACTTAATGTTGTTGGGATTTTTGGAAACCCATTTGATCTAAGTTCAATTAATATATTAGTTCTTGTTTATTAACTGCATATTATGTTTGTTGAGCTTTGTTGAGTATTGTATTGTGGCCAAATGCAATCTATGTTTGAATCTATGCAATGAGAGTTGGTAGATTCAATAAACCCACAAACATTTATTTGATCTTTTAATGACTTGAGAGAGCTTGTATAGAGCTAATCCTTTATAAGTTTGTTGAATGCCTTTCAATGCTAGATCTAATCTTATTGTATGATGATAATGAGAATTTAGTTGTATGATGAGGTTTGATTGATGCTTGTTAGTGAGATTAACCTTGCTCAAGAGAGATTGTTAATTCAGTTTTAGAATGCTTAAGGTATGCATAAACACTTAAACTAATATATTACTTCACTTAATGAGCATGTGGTGTACAAATATCCCAGTAACATGCCTTTAATATTGATTGTTTCCTTGCCATTTTAATTCCAACAATTTCATTTTACATTTTTTAACTTAGTGTTAGTTTTAGCTAATTTATTGCTTTCATTAAACCATTTCGATTGCTCTAAACAAATACAATAGAGATTAATAGGTGTTTAGTCCATAATCCCTGTGAAGACGATACTCTACTTACCCTTTTTTTACTTGTTCGACCCCGCGCATTTGCAGTAAATTAGTCCAACACTCAGCGACTACTCTCTCTTAGTATATGTTTGCTTACCATACTAAGTTGTCTTCTAAAATTTTTAAACTTTGCAACATTAAGTCCTTTAGTGAATATGTCTGCAACTTGGTCTTCACTCTTCACGTTTTCATCTTGATTTCTCCATAATGCACCTCCACATGTTTAGTTCTAGCATAAAACACTGGATTCGTAGTCAAGTGTATAGCTGATTGATTATCATTGTGCAGTTGTATCATGTGCTCGACAGGTTGATGGAGATCCTTCATTAATTGTATCAACCACGTATATTCTTGTGCTGCTATAGCTAATGCTCGATACTCTGACTTGGTACTCGATAATGACACCGTTAGTTGCCTTTTGCTGCACCAAGAGACATGTCTTGATCCAAGGCTAAACACATAACCTGTAATCGAGTGCCGTATATCATGATCTCTAGCGTAATCAGCATCACAGTATCCAACCATCTTACTTGCTCCATCCTTTTTGTATAATATACCATAGTCAATGGTTCCTTTGATATATCACAGAATTCTTCACACAGCTTCTAAATGAGGCTTCTTAAGATTCTGCATAAATCCACTTACTAAACTCATTGCATATGCTATATCTAGCCTCGTGAGAGTGAGATAGATTAGGTTGCCAACTAGCTGTCGATACATGGTAGACTCCTCTAAGTCCTTTCCTTCAGCAGCGCATAACTTTGTATTAGCCTCCACCGGTGTTGAAATAGGCTTGCACTCTAGCATCTCATACTTCTCTAGGAGGTCTCTAGTATACTTTTATTGGCATAAAAAGATTCCATCTTCCACTCGTTTAATTTCAAGACCAAGAAAATGCTTTAACTCTCCTAAAGCTTTCATCTGGAAGCATATTGATAAGTTGGCTTGAATTTGATGAATCTCAGCTTTGTCATCTTCAATGATGATCAGATCATCCACATAGACTAGTATTATTGCCAACTTTCTATATCGAGCTCTCACAAATAAACTAGAATTTGCTGATGTCATTGTGTAGTCGCTTTGAATCATGAACTCCGCTATCTTCCCGTACCATGCTCTTGGTGCTTGCTTCAATCCATAAAGCGCCTTCATGAGCTTGCATACATAGCCTGGGTGAGTCTTGCTTCCAAACCCTTGTGGCTGCTCCATGTATATTTCTCGATCTAGCTCTCCATGTAGGAAAGCATTCTTCATATCCATCTGCCAAAGTCTCCAATTCTTACAAGCAGCTAAGTCTAGTAGAACATTTACCATTGTAATTTTTGCCACTGGACTGAATGTCTATTCATAGTCCAGTCCATATTTTTGTGAGAACCCCCCAGCCACCAGACGAGCCTTGTACCTCTTTATTGATCCATCAAGATGACTTTTTATTATAAACTCCATTTGCAGGATATGGGTTTTACATCTTTAGGCTTTGGCACTAGATCCCAATCTCATTATGCTTTAGGGCATCTATTTCTTGTTCCATAGCCTTTTTCAATTCTCTCTTGTAACTTCTCCTCAATTACTTTTGAGTCTAGTAGAACTACTTCTTGAGGGGACCACCACGATGAAGCTTCATCAAATATCACATTTCTTGATTTATAGCATCTCCCTATTGTAGGATCACAACATTTCCACCCTTTTCTTTGATCATCATAACCTACAAAGATGCACCTTATTGCTTTCTTATCAAACTTGATTTGTAAATGATCTAGTATGAAAACATAGCATACATAACCAAAAACTCGAAAATGACTTACAGTGGGTTTTTTATTCCTTAATTTCTCAAAAGGTGAAATGAATCCAAGTGGTGCTTGGGGTAGCCTATTAATCACATGTGCAACTGTCTTCATGCATTCCACCCAAAACTGAGGTGGAACATTCTTTGTATGTAACATACTTCTACATATCTCTGCAAGATGCCTGTTCTTCCTTTCTACTAATGCATTATGTGTTAGCATAGATGTGCCCTAGTGCCATACTTGTAATGTATAATGACATTGTAAATTATCCTTATGGCAATAAAATATTCATTTAAATAAAGTGTTTGTTTATTTGAGTATTTACCCTTTAGCATTATGTTAAATAAACTTATTGTCAAGAGTTGATAGTTTATTTAGTACATATGCTATAAATTATTCATAGTCGATTAATTAATATTTGGATGATATTAATTATATTATCACCTCTATCTATTTTCCTTGATTAGTATGTGATACTAATAGTGAGAGGTAGTGAGTCTCATGCTACTTGATATGAGATATCATAATAGACATGTGGATACACATGTGATGGGTGGATCGAATAGTGACATTAGATTTGTGATTGCAAGGATATTCACTTATGGTCAACAATCACAATCTAGGTCATAATGGTGCATATAGTCCTTTGACTTGAGGTGACACGGTCATCCACATTTGAGTGATTAGAATTTGTTACCGCTTACATACTTTTGTTATTCACACATGGGTATATGGCGTGTGGTGGCTCTAGTCGGTCTAATGTAGGGATGAGTGTTTAACCAAGAAGGGATTCGTTGCCCGGAGTGAACTGGGATAGATCCTATGCGATCTAAGTTTATTCTTGATGAATAGAGTTCCTGGCCAGGACAAACACAACTAAATCTGAAAGAGTTTCAGTATTAGAAAGTGTTTCTAGTATTTGTTATGTTTTATCAAGAATAACTTGAGATGAGGTCATATGATAAAGCTATTGGAGTTTGACTTAAACTTGACTATAGGCTATATCGGGATCTTCAAATGAAGGGATTTTAGTGCACGGTAATTATGATCATAAGGGTTCGTGTGAATCAATATATGCATTCATTTCTAATTGGGTAGCTGTGATATCGATGGTAGAGGTCACTCACAACTTATGAGAACTAAATGTGTATAATTGGGATTTTCACATTTAGGCTTGAAAGAGTTTCAAGTAATATCAAGAGTTGATATTATTTTCTCATTGCCAATTAAACATGAACCTAGTAAGTCACACCTAAAAGAGTT
>CATIWK010097063.1:0-16330 GCA_949634005.1 Mallotus japonicus
TTATAGAATTTTACAAAACCAATTAGATAAGAGTAACATAAGGATAAAATAGAAAAGAAAAATTAATGTTGCATTGGATATATAAAAGTGACAATTAGTTTTGAATTTTTTTTTATTTAAAAAAGAGACAATTAGTTTGAAACGGAGGAAGTATTTTTTTTTAACTGTTTTAAGTACCTATTTATACTCTATATATATATTTTTAAACTAAAATAATAAAATTATCATCAAGTAATCCTACTATTTTTTTTCTTGCTTCCTTCTATTTTAATATATTTCTTCTTTTTACTAAACTTCCAATATTCAATATATTGAATTCGTTGCTTTAATTTAGAAGGACTCCCTTAATTGATATACAAAAGATATGATATTTTATATGTTTATTTTATAATATTTTATTATTTTCTTTATAAAATTATTTGTTTCTTAATTTTTTTTATTTATGTCTTATTTTTTTTATAAAAAATTCAATCAAATTATTCTATTCCTATTGCTGCATAGCTTTAGCAAAAAGGAATTTTTCTAAATTAAAATTAATAAAATCTTAATTACGTTCAACTATGTCACAAGAAAGATTGAGTAATTTAGCTATATTATCAAGTGAAAAGGATTTGGCTTCCAAATTTGAATATAAAAATTTAATTAGAGATTTCGTATTTTAAAAAGTAAGAAAAATAAATTTTAAATAATTCTAATAATTTTATATTATATTAAAAAAATTGCTTAGGGCCCCGGACATCCTTGAGCCAGCCCTACGTCCAAGAGAAAAAAAAAATTCACTTCCAAACAATCCTAAAATTGAAAAAAATAAATTTTACTCATTTTAAATGTAATATTTCAAATTTTGTAATATATATATATATATATATAGTTTTCTTATCAAATATAAAAATTCTACAATAGATATAATAAATTTAATAATTTGGTATAATTTTCTGATTAAAAGTATTTTTTTTTTCAAAATAAATAAAATGACAAATTTTCATTAAAAAATCATAAAATCGTAATTTCCATTGGAAATTGCAATGAGATTGGGCCTCTGACTATATATACATATATTGTTTTTGAAACCATATATACATATATTAAGGAACGAAAAGCTTGCAAAGTTCACATAATACATACATGTATCCATGCACGAGATTATAAGAAAATACGAAATATGCGAGAATATAACAATGATCCCTACCTGCCTCTTTGGGATTGTCAACTCATCGCCGGTGGTTTCAAGGATTTAGCATGAAATGGCACCATATTTTTCTCAAAACCAACTAATTGCTTGGATTTCATATTCAAAGTTTATTTTCACTAGAAATAATTTACATACCCCTCATTCAATTATCATACTTTACTATTAATATAACACATATAATGAGTGTTATATTTTTAAACAATAAGTAATTAATAAGTTTTTTTTTCCAAAAATTATAAGAATTTTGATTAATTTAGATCGAACCAATTGAATTTGAGATAAATATTTTTTTTAATTAAACTATCGGTATTTAAAGCCCATTAAATTAAATTCTGACTAATTTGATTTGATATAAACAGAATGTAAATTATATCATGGACCCCTATGCATATTGTAATATGGACTAGGGGTCCATTACACGTGTGAAAGACCTTTTTTTTAATATTTCATCTCCTTTTTTTTTAACGCTTCTCTTTTCCTCTTCTCCGGTCACCATTCCTCCCTTCTTTTTTCCGCACTTTGTTGTTTTTTTTTAATCAATGACTTCTTCTTCTTCCTAAAAGAAGGGTGTCTCTCAAATGTTTCAAAACCTGACATCATAACTTGAGCTATAGAGAGAGGATTTGCGAAAGTTACATATCGGTTGTTTTGAAATTCAACAGCTGCTTCTTCTTCTTCTTTTTATTCTTTTTCTTCTTCTTCTTCTTTTTGTATTTGTTTAGATTGGATTGTAACTGTAAATTATTTTGTTGTATTTGTTTAGTTTGTGCATATGAATTATTAGTTGTAACGTAGAGGTTCATTTGTTATTAGTTAAAAAATACTTTTTAATTTTTTGATGAGATTGAAAGTGAACCTACAAGTGAAGATCAATGAGCCTGTAGGTGGAGGTCAATGAACATACAAGTAAAAGTCAATGAATCTGCTGCAGGTTTATTGATCTTCACTTACAGGTTCATTGATTTTCAATGAACATGGACCCCTGTTCATATTGCAGGTAAAAGTCAATGAACATGTAGGTGAAAATCAATGAACATGTAGGTGAAGATCAATAAGCCTGCAGGTGGAGGTCAATGAACATACAAGTAAAAGTCAATGAACCTGTTGCAGGTTTATTGATATTCACTTATAGGTTCATTGATTTTCAATCAACATGGACCCCTGTTCATATTACAGGTAAAGTCAATGAACATGTAGGTGAAAATCAATGAATATGCATGTGAAGATTATTGAAACTACAGGTTCAAAAAGGCCAAGAAATTTGCAGGTGAAAGCTAATGAACGTATAGGTGAAGGTCAATAAACTTACATGTGAAGTTCAATGAACCCAACTTATGGATAGACAAAAACAATATCAACTAATGTTTTTTAGTTCCATGAAATTGCATAGAAAGGTCAATGAACCCGCTGCACTTACGTTTGACACGAAAAAAAAAAATTTTGACTTGAAAAAAAAAAAGACACGTGTTTTCATCGTGCACTTTTGTGGTCCATATTGCAATATGTTGGGAAAATTTAGATAGCGTTGGCGCAGTGGAATAATGTTCACGGAGACATAATAAAATTATTGCAGATATACTGAATAAATAAATATATGGAGGCGGTCAAACTAGCCAATGGATGAATAAAATAGACGGTAAAACCGGCCATATAAATAATAATGGCACTAATATTTTAACATGGTTCACCGTTCCTTTTTTGGCTACGTCCATGGGACAAACTCCGAAAATTTGTTCCATTATAAAATAGTAGGTACAAGAGAGAGTTTTCTCTAGATCAACACTAGAGGTTACACAGTAAAAGAGTTCTCACCAAAATAGTGGCACACAGGGTGTTTCCCAAACCCTAAAATAATTCCCTCACTATTTTGTCACTCACCCGTTGAGACAATATTCTCAACCCACACTCTCACACTCATCAAAGCAAACATTATTTTGGCTACCTCACAAGCTCACCCTTTGCTTATGGCATTCTCATCACAAGCTTATCTCACTTGCTTGTGGCTTCTCTCCCTCACAAGCACACAAAGACTCTCCCTCTTTATTGCTCGTGGCTCTCAGCCATTTTGTGCGTCCTCTCTTTCACACACAAAGGCTCTCCCAGGCGCCCACCTCACTCATATTTCTTCTGCTTGTGTTTTGCCAGTCGGCCCAATTTTTCTTCTCCCATCTAGCGCCTTTATATAGGCAATGAGATACATAAAAAACAAAGAAAGAAACATTAAAGTTTTCAACATTTGCTGCAACGAATAGTGCAGCAAAGTTTATTTCAAAAAAAAAAAAAAAGAATAGTGCAGCAAAATGTGACTTTTTTTTTTCTTTTTTTTTGTTCCAAATTATGTGGGCCCCACTTGAGTGCGGGATCCACCCAACACAATATGAATAGGGGTGCATAACATAACAATTGTGAACAAAATTATAAAAGTGACAAAGATCTGTTAACAACTAATTTAATGTGATTGTATACATTCAAATTTAAGATATTGTTTTATCGGTAGAATTTAATAAGTAGTATAACCAACTATTATGTATTCGGCAGAGAAAAGCCCTTAATTTACAATCATTTTCATGTACGACTGATCAATTATAACAATGATATTGCCATCTCGTTTGTTATTGAAAATGATGTTAATTATATTTTGATTTGCTTTAAGAAAACATACAAAATTTTGAAAGGTAAAAAGATGGTTTGTATTTCTTAATTATATGAGCTGTCAATATTTTTGTCGCATGACAAATGACAAATTTCAAAAGGGTTAAGCTGGATGATGACCATATATACCAAATACATCAAAATAAAAGTCCATGCAATGATGTTATCACAAGAAGAAGATTAATCTGTCGTTTAGTCAGGTAATAATACACATAAACTTGCATAAAATATGGTCTAATTTATTTTTAGCTAATCCATATGCATATCTCTTTTTTTTTTTTTTTTTGAACAACCATTGGGGAAGGGGGATTGGGGTGAGTGGAGTTTGAACCGTCACTCCTTAAGGGGCTTTAATGCCTCCTTACCACCATATCCATTGGGTGGTGGTTATGCATATCTCTTACTACTACTAGTTTATTTTTTTTTAACGGGTGTTAATTATAGTTTATTGAATTAATTAATTCAGTTTAATTTGAATAAAATTAAAAAAAATAAAAAATTTTTAACAATTAATAAATACAAGTATATATATGATGGCTCGAACTCAAAATATCACTTAAAAAAGGTAATCCCCTTCCAACAATTATTTATTCTACTTGCTTAATTCCATGTTTATATGTTTGTTCTCCATTAAAATTAACTACTCTTTAAGTGGGTTAATTTCCTTGCATTTTTTTTTGAATTTTATAATCTGTTCATGAATAAATTTTTTAATTGAATCAAAATAGTAAAGATTCATTTGATTGAGTTATTTGTGGCATATATTGTTCATTTTGATTGATAACTGTTTGTTAATTTTCATTCAAAGTTGAACATGTCATGAGTCATGCATACAACAAAAGTTATTTTTATTCAAATTATTTACTTTTTGATGATATGTTGGTCGAGTAGTTCAAGTGAAAAATGTATGGATATCTAAATGTAGAGAATAGAGTTTAAACTTTTGTTTCTTATGGTGAAAAATTAAACCATTTAAATTCTATCAATTGGAAAAAATAATAATATGCTAGTCAGTATTAGTTTAGGGTATTATTAACTATTATAAATAATTTTTTTTTTTTGAGTATACAAATAGTAAGAGGGGGAAATTACAAATGAGGGATGTAGATCTCGAACTTGAGACCTGCAGGTGTCCGTGACAGGGCTTTAACCACTAGGTCAATCAATCGCGGACAAATAATTTTTTTTTATATATTTATTTCAATATTCAATAGTTACATAAATTTTGATTATTTTAAAATTTGAATTACATGCATTTTGTAAAAAAAAAATTTAACATCTATTTTTTATATATAGAATAAAAATTTAGATTATAATCGTTTTCAATTGCAATACCAAAAAAATGAAAGTCCAAAACATGACCATCCTACTTTCCCATAAAAATAGAGCCTTCTTTGCCTTGTAAGTCTTTTTTGTTGAAAATTCTCTTAACAAATCTTTAGGAAGAATTTCAACATCTCTCTTTCATTTCCATAAAAAAAAACAATTCTCACACTTTATCATTTAACACGGTTTATTATTTTATCTTGCCTTTGGCTAGATTTTTTTTTTTCGAGTGATTTTCTTTGATATGACTAGCCTCTTAATTAAGTAAGATCATGAATACTTGATTAGTATAAATCCAGAAAATTAAGCCAGAAAAGCTACAGTGATCATTAAGAGATATCAAGAAATGGATACCCATGTGGAGAAAGTTTATGTTGCTCTTGGTAATGATTTACAAGATGGGTTCAAGACTTTAGATTGGACACTTAAGAAATGGAAGCCAAATCCAATCTCCATAGTTATTCTTCATGTCACTTGCAACATTTCCAAGGACTTTGTTTACACCCCATGTAAGTTACATGATCACAATTTCAATTTCTTTGCTGTTTTTATCAGAATTCAGATTAGTTTTTAATTGCTTTCATCTTCTGTTTCAGTTGGTAAGCTACCTGCAAGCTCTGTTAGTCAAGAGAAGTTGCAAGTTCTTAGGAAGTATGAGCAAGAAAAGATTGACAAGTTGCTTTCAAAGTACATAACTTTCTGTGGAAAGGTCAGTTTTTGTTTTCTTGGGTTTCTTTGATGTTCATGGAATTCAATTGCATCATTTTCTTGAATTTATTCAAGTAGTTCTTATAGCTTTCTGTGGAAAGGTCAGTTTTTGTTTTCTTGTGTTTCTTTGATGTTCATGGAATTCAATTCCATCATTTTCTTGAATTTATTCAAGTAGTTCTTGTGATTATATATATATGTAGGTGAAGGCTGAAATCTTGAAAGTTGAGAAATGTGATGAACCCATTCATAAAGTGATAGTTGAATTAATCTCAAAACACACAATAACCAAGTTGGTCATGGGATTAACATTCTTGAGGTCTTCTTCTTGGTATGAATTTAATTATATGCATCTTTTTTTTTTCCTTAATACTCTTTTCCTGTAAACATATAGTTTTAGCTTTTGATTGAAGTGACGCTGTTCTTGCGATCACCCTTTTCTCTTTTTTTTTTATTGATTTCTTTCACAACAGGAGATCAAAGAATGCAATAAGTGGGTCTTTCTTCATCCATCAGCATAAACCGGAATTTTGTGAGTTTTTCATAATATGTGGAGGAAATTTAGTGTTCTTGAGAGGAGAAAATGAAGAAGTAATCATGGAAGATAGTCAAGGACTTGCTGTTGCCAAAAAGGGTAATATTAAAAGTTGGCTGGGAAAAATGTTGAGTTCTCACCACTTATCTGCCTCATCGAAAAGCCTGGATTCGCTCAATTCGCAGAATGAGTGGAACAATTGTGTTCAAGAGATTCAAAATTATTATGAACATTTGTTATCTTTGAATTTGGATGAAGAGAATTATGAGGAAGAGAACGTTCATGTCTTGCAGACTGGTCCACTGGAGGAGAGTCTGCTAAAAACCACTGATTCTTCAATGGTAAGCAAATATCTGAGATCTTTTGTTGCAGGCTGCAAGAAAATTGTGGTCACAATCTGCCTTGTTATGTTAATTTCAAATAATTCTGCTTTGTTTTTTTTTTTTTTTTTGAAGGAATAATTCTGCTTTGTTAGTTAGTAATTAGAGGTTTAGGTTCAACTAGTCCACTATTGCAACCGACGAAATTTTCTTTAATCTTTTCTTTTTGACAATATCGCTTGTCATGATGCTTTTGGAAGTTTCGTGACAATGATGGGTTAATATATTTGGGTATTGTTTGGATGCCAGTTTTCCAATGCTATTATTTGACTTAGCCTCCATTCTATCTCAGGATCTTTGCATTTTTTTTTCTTTTATCCTTGTACATGGCCATGTTTCTTGTTACTATTAGTAGGACTCAAATTGAGACCTAATAGTTCCATTGATTTTTGCTACTGATGCCAAAAGTTTTGTACCAATTCAGAATGTGGCAGCAAGATCAGAATATCTGAGAAGCAAAATAGATGATGCTCAGAAAATAATCCGGTCGAAGAAGGAAGAGGCTAAGACCGATGCAGATCGCTCGGCAAAAGCTCAATGGGCAATATGCTTATGCAATGCCAGGGTAAATATAAAGCTTTCTTGCTGCAACTTGTTTTCTCAGGTCCTATTTGTCGCTTTTATGTAAACAAGTGATTGATGCTTTTTAGGCTGAGGAACTTGAAGCTAAGGTAAAGGAGGATGTTGATAATGGAATAGAAATAAAGAAAGCACTGGATGCTGAGAGAGAGCAAATTCAAGAAATCCGGAGTGATATTGCAGAAAACAAGAATAGACTAAAGTCACTTCTCGAACTCCAGTTGGAACTTTCAAACAAGCTACAATCATCAACATTGGCAAGATCACACGGAGAGGTTCAGTTAGAGAAAGCAATCATTGCAAGAGCAGAAATGGTAAGGGATATCGAACAGCTACGACGGCAGAGAGACGTTTTGCAGCGCAGGGTTGAGTTCTGTAAAGAAAAAGATGCAATAGGAATGGTAACAAAGTTGAACGAGTTAAGTTGTGTTTATAGGGAGTACACTGCAGATGATATCAGATTGGCTACAGATGGTTTTTCGGAGCGGCTGAGACTCAAGTCAGGCGGTGATTGGACCGATGTCTATAGAGGACGCATTCATAATACAACAGTTGCAATCAAAATGCTCAATTCTGACAATGGTTTGTCACAAGAAGATTTTCTTGCTAAGGTAGTAGCAATACACGAAATGCCAGTTTTCAGCTAAGCAAAAGCTTCATAGTTTCTTATGGGCCAAAAGGCTTTTATACTAAACTGACCTGAAATTGCACTTTGGCATGCAGGTGAAGCTCCTTAACAGTTTTAGACATCCACATTTGGTTGCCATAATGGGCTACTGCTCCGAGCAAAAATGCATCATCAATGAATATATGTACAATGGGAGCTTAAGAGAGAACTTGTTTTCCTCTCCAAGAAACCATAGGAAACCAAACCGGGCTCTGAGATGGCACGATCGGATCCGAATAGCCCAGGAAGTATGTTCCGGTCTCAGCTATCTCCACTCAGCTAAGCCCAGGCCTATTATTCATGGCCAATTGACAACATCCAACATTCTTCTGGACCGTAACCTAGTTGCTAAGATAAGTGGGTTAGGGCTAAGACAATATTACAGGGAATATAACGATAAAAGGCCTGACATTCGGGCTTTTGGAATGTTGTTGTTGCAGCTTTTGTCTGGCAGAAATTGGGCCGGGCTTGTTGAAGAGAGGATGAAAATAGACCGGACGGCCCTTGCAGGAATGTTAGATGAGAAGGCAGGGCAGTGGCCTTTGGATTTGGCTGAGGAGATTGTTGGAATAGCAATGAAGTGCGTGTCCATTGACATTGGGCCTGATACAGATCTGAGTCTAGCAAAAGTAGTGCAAGAGGTTGATAGGGTAAGGAAGAAGGCTGATGAGGTAGTAGCCGAAGGTGGGTGTGAGTTTGTTGTTAAAGAAGGTGTTGATGATAAAGAGAACTCTAGTGAAGTACCTGGCATTTTCCTCTGCCCCATATTTCAGGTAAGTCCCACACATTTTGGGACTTGACAAAATGTCAGGATGAGATGATGTGTATATAACTTTGGAGGTCTTGTACTAATGTAGTGTTGTTATTTTTGGTGCAGGATGTAATGAAAAATCCGCATGTAGCAGCAGATGGATTCTCTTATGAGTTGGAGGCTATAGAGGAATGGTTAAAGATGGGACGTGACACTTCTCCTATGACAAACTTGAGGCTGAAGCACAAATTCCTCACCCCTAATCACACTCTTCGCTCTCTAATCCAAGATTGGCATTGCAAGAAATCCATACCCACTTCATGATGTGATGATCTGTTCACTTTGTACACTACAAATAGCAATAAAAACCAACACAATTCTTTGTTCCTTTTCAACATAAAAAGATAGGATAGGGTGGTGTTGCGCTATAAACAAAAATACGAATAAAGAGAACAGAGAAGAAAAGACAGAGATTTAACAAGGTTCGACAATGTGCCTACGTCCTCGGGAGCAGAGCAGCTGGAGCATTTTTATTAATTAAAAACTACATACCCTAGGGTTACAAAAACATGATATATATAAAAAGATGTATGTAATAATTTTCAAAAAACACCCTTGTACCATGCATCTATCCACTTACTAGTACATATGAGCCATACACAACAGGCAGGATTTAACAGTGTTTAACCCAACAAGAGTTATCGGAAGTGATATTTCGAGCGATGCTAAGATGCTAAGAACACCTAATTATGCTTCTCTTATAGAAGGTACAAAAAACCGGTAGCTTGTTGCCTCTAAATTGCAGAAGAGATGCACACAAAACCAGGAGGAATACCTTCCTTTTCAAAGAATGTTTTTTACTATTCGACATAAATATGAACTAATGTCACTAAACAAGTGATGTATGGAATTCTGAATTCGTGTATTGATATATATAAAATACTAACACTGTGTGAGTTGCTTTATCTCCAATCTTCATGACCCTAGTATATGGATTACAATGTCTCAGCCTAGGAACTTCACAAATCACAATTTCTAATGAGCATATGCTGTGGCTGTGGTCTACTATAAAACTGATGCAATAAACATTTTTATTTTCCTACAAGCTATAGATTATGTACGTAAACATCTTGAACAGCAGAAAAACCTGGAAACTTTTCCGGGCAGGGAATAATCTGCATGTAAAAATGGATCAGTAGCCAAGTCTTCAGGATGTGACCATATGTACACCCCTCTTTCTTGTCGGGTTCCAGGAACTGTGTTATCAAGCACAAATGCTACCAAGAGAGTCACCACCATGTTCATGGACATGAGTGCATTTATTGCAAAATCAAACTGAGAGATGAACAAAATTAAAAAAAAAAAAAAAAAACTCATTAATAGCAGAAGGAAGAGTAATAATCAAAACTGAGCAATAAAGTACATGCTTATATGCATTATTGTCATATGCAAATTTATTGGGAGAGTAAGTGTTGCAGGTAGCATACTTGTTTACTGCTGGTGTGGACAGGTCCATTTGATGCTGCTGAATATGGAACAAAATAGCTTGGTAGTATCAAGCTGGATACAGGTTGATACTGCTGAAAATAGGCAGGAATTGATAAACCTAGGAACAGTGAAACACCTACAATCGCAATGTTTCTGAAACTTGCTGTTTGACTGTACTGCAAAGTTGAGAGGCCTAATGCTGCAATAAGGCCCCACATGAAGCAAAGTATGCCAGCAGCTAATGCCAGTGGAATTGAGGCAAGAATGGCACCAACTTTTCCTATTAAACACAAGGAAAGATTTTAATATAATAACTCTGCTTGTGAGCTCAAAATAATAGCAGTCCCAAAAGAAGGGATTGGATGCGTAAACAATCTGCTAGTGAAATGAATACTTGGACCTCATCCCTTATCAAATTAACCAGAGTTATAGTAAATTAGTAATATTTACCTTAACTATTCTGCCAAATTTATAAGCAAACCATGTGATCCTAATGACTTTATGAGTTTATGCAGAATTTGATTATACGGAATGTATCAGAACAGGAAACATAGATTTCTGGAACAATCTATTAGGTCTATCATCCACTGACCAAAAAGGCAAGGAAATTTTAGTTTTCCACTCTGATGCTAATCTGACAGAAAATTTTCATTCTTTGTTTAAAAAATGAAAAATCTTGGAGTTATTGTTTCAACAAGTTCAAGGCCTTTACCCACAAATGAGAAAAGGATCAAGAAAACTGCTCCAAGAACCACAGCTCTCCGACTAGCCACCTTCGTTATATTGATTGTGTGGACATTTTCTGTCAAGGTGGTTGAACCAGTGCCTGAACCCCAGAGTCCAGCCAATATGCTGCAGAAACCCTCCAAAGCAATTCCTCTGCTGACAATTCCAGGGGTTGGAGGCTTTGAGTTAAGTAGCAAGGATGTAGAGTGATATATTCCAACCTGTGCCAATATATATTTGCAATACTATCTTAGAACTCTTTTATCATTTAGTTCTCTCATTTTGAATAAAATGAAAATATCCTTAAAATTAAACAATCAGCTTGGTTTCTCTTCCATAATTGGATTGTTCTCATTATTTGTTTATTTTGCTATTTTGCAGGCACACAAAAGATCTTTTTCTTAACAAGAATAAACCTTGTCAGATTGGTTTCCATATTTTGAATACACTTCAAGAATATGGACGTTTTAGCAATGGCATTTGTCTTTCCAACAATTTTGCATCTGCTGCTAATTCTTTTATCCTTGTTTTCCCTTTAAAATGAAGTAATATAACTGTCATTCTCTGCTACCTTTTGGCACTTCATTACACTTAGCAGGGACTTAAATATGAATTTTGGGAATAAAAGAAAAATTTGAAGATAAGAAAACTATTTTCAATTTTCAATAAAACAATGAATGTGATGCTGTCAGTCCATTTGTAGTGAAAGAGACTAACCGAATCCACGGACGCAACCAATGATACTATTATCATGATCAAGGAAGTCCTAAAATGGAAAATTGGCACACCCCATTGTAAAGGGTAGGGAATTCTGACCCAGGCAGAGGTTCTCCATGCATTAGAAACATCAGTCCTGCAACGCTGCATTGTATATGCATGCTTTCTACATGAATCCATCAAAATATTTGAACTAGGTATGTCAGGGCTGCATCCTTTGTAATTATATGCTCCACCAGCTGTCAGAAAGAATGCGTATATCCATATAATCACAACACTCAGGGGGACCTGCACTGACAGATAAACATCAGAGTTGTTGTCCAAGCAATGATAATAGCATGACAACAAATAAAAAAGCCAGTAAACATACTGCATAAACTCTGAATACGCGATGTCCAAAGATAGATATTCCTCGAAGATACTATCAAAGAGGCAATGTAAGAAAAAAAGTTAGTGCTTTAAAGACTCCTTTTGAGACAATGTAATGAACTACGATGAGAATAGCAAATAAATTATCATGAATTTGTTGCACACTAGTAATAAGACTATTGAATGCATCAATTACCCATTGAAAATTTAAAATAAAAAGGTTATACATTACCATCACTTACCAGAGTGAATATAAGAACCAAGAGTATCAGAGGTATACTAATTTCCACACAACTACCAGCTTGCGGAAAACCATAGCTAAAAAATGCTAAACCTACTGCAGCAACTGTTGGTGCAACCACGACTGGATTAATCAATCTACAAGACATTATTAGACCCGGAAAGTATTATCAAACAGGTTCTCAAATCTTATGCTAACTTTGGCAATGAATTATATGGTTTCATTGAAAGGAACAAAGAAATCAACCATGGACTAATTTAACAATATAAAATGTTAATATTGCATATATAAATCTTCTTTGTTTTTTGTTCTTTGATAAATTGTTATAAATCTTCTTTGTTACCATAGCATTTTCACCATAGTGTAAAGAAACATTATTACTTATTCCACATTTAAAAAGTTTTCTTATATACAGCTACATGTGCAGCTCTCCTGTTATCAATTGAATATCAAGAAAAATGAAAAAAATAAATTACAGCAACCTCTTTGCTTACCTTAGAAGAAAGGACATTAAACCGGTGAATCCCAAGATGCTCTGGAATATTGAACCAATTATTATAGCTCCCTGGAGCTCCCTCATTATGTGTCTGAATTTCTGCAGTTAAAGAACGCATGAACAAATGAAAAGCTAGAGCAGATCACCGAAAAAGAAAAAATAAAAAATAAAGTGCTCAAGGAATGCATCATCCCCTTGATGCTTGAAAACAAGCAAAAGCAGTAGCAGCAGCAGCAGATGAAGCACATCTTTTCTAAGCCTCAGTAAAGTAAGCCAGTCTCATTTTGTCAAAATTTTAACATAGTAGATGATGTTTGATCTTTCATTGCCACAAGTTTGGGTAAAAAAAAATTTCTATTTAAGGGCTTACAAGAAATTTGGTAATAACAATCATTTGCAGCAACACTAAACAACCTTAAAGTTGACAGATATCATGTCAAATATTTATCTTCACCAATGAACTTACATGTTCTGAGAGATTCCGATAGTCTTCTGCATTAATGATAACTAATGCTGGCGCCAAAAACACAAATGAACTACCTTGAACTAATGGAAGTCTGGTACCAAAGTAGGAATGCAGTATTGTTGTTATGCCAGAGATCAGCAGCATTGTAGAAATCACTGTAGCAGTGTCTTTCTGTCATCATTTATGTAAAGAAAGTAATAAAGCTCTGTTAAGGCTTTTATTGAAATGTATAAAACATCAAGATACCATGAGAATTAATGCTTACGTCTGTTCCTCCCATGGCTGGTACAATGATCAAGGGGATGAAAATCAGTGAGCCAGCCAGTGATAAATAGTGTTGCAGACCATAATATATAAGTGATACTGTAGTTAAAAGACAAAGAGGTAAAGATCAAAGAATGAAAATTAATGATTTCCAGAAAACAAATGAGAATTTAAATGAAATAATCACTGAAAGACAGAAGCATCCTACAGCTACAATCTCGGAAAATGATCTGCAGCTTTGCAAACTTTCATAGGCTCTGAAAAATTAAAGTTCTTTTCTTCCTTTAAAACTTAACTTATTTAAAATCATTGAACTGAACATAAAACCTTTGAATCGCAAAATTTCTTACAGCAGGTGGCATAAGCATGATTACACATATTAGTCCACACATTATAGCTAAGTTCCTCACTCATACTGCAGCTTTTGTACTCTCATCCTTTATTTGCCTGATGTTAGTCCATGTCTATTACATTTCTGACAGAAAGTGAAACAATGCAGTGATGACATAGGTCTGCAGGTGAAGCTTCATTGATTAAAGAACACAGAGATAGTCAAGACATTCACTAGCTCTATCAGGTACACCAAGCCGCCATAGGCTGCCAATGTTTATCGTTAAAAAAAATACTATTTTTCCATCTTCAAACAGTGGTATCACTAATAAACAGTGCTCTCATATCCACATACAAATACCCATTAACAAAATAAATGGTGTCAAAGAAGAAACTACTCAAAAGAGAAAAATGATCAAGAAAAAAGAGAAAAAAAAAAGGAAACAGACTAACCAAAACCAGGATTGTCTCTCAAACCAAATCTCATTCCACTCTGTATGTGCCACCCTCCATCATCAGGTGCATCCCCGCCAGGATACATCTCAATTCCAATATCATTTCCAGCATGTTCCTCTTCTTTCTTTGGCTCTGGACCCGGAGCAACTACTGGGATTTCATTTACATTAGCATTTCTGTTGCCATTTCCATTTCCATTTAGCCCCACTTTCCTTTCCTTTTCTTTAACTCCCAAAACAGACTCATCTCCAATTCTCTTCCTCTTATTCTCATCTCTTAACAACCCCAAATTCCTCTCATTCCCGTTCCTTAACCCATTACCTGGCCTAGACCCAGTGCCAGAATCTGGTTCAATTTCTGACCCTCTAGCTGGCCTAGTCCGACCCAAAACCGGATCAATCTCAATTTTTGGAGACGACCCACCAAGCTTATGATGGTCAGGACCCTTCTCCAAGTCAAAACCAGCACTAGAATCAAACTTCTCACTGCTACTTGTAGCATTTTCACTAGAAAAAGTAGAAACAAAACCAGTTCTTTTAGCCCAAGATCTCAATTCTCTGGGATTAAGATGATCAGTTTTTGGTATAAAAGGCTCGATCTTTGGCAACATGGAGCCTAGCTTCATTTTTGTCTTATTAGCTCCCTCTTTTTGCGTCTCCTTGTTATTTGCAGAATTTGAGCTAGACCCAGTTTCCATTTCACCTTTTCACAAATGGGTAATACTTCTCGAAGAAAACAGCACTCACAACGAAGTGAAAGATCGAGTCTTTTTGTTCTTGAAAAAAAAACACCAACAACAAAAACTATAGAGTAGAAGCAAAGAAAAGAAAGAATTGGTGAGAGAGGTGCATCATTGCATGGAAAAAGAGATGATAAGTAAAAGGGTATGACTAAATTTGTAAACTTCAATGTTTAATTTGGTAAATTGCAATTTGAACTAAAGCTTGAATTTGAACAGAGTGAGTTGTTTTAGTGTAAAACCAAAGAATGTGACACAACAATGTTCTGTTTCTTCACTTAATACTGAGAGACAACTGCTCTCTCACTTGTTGTTTTCAGACAGTGTGATTAAAATGACAGTTATGCCCCTCGTTGGCCGTTGAGAAAACTGGTAGCTGACTGGATAATATGGAAGATGTGTCATTCCTGATCAGCAAAGTTACTATAACCATTTTTTTTAATCTTTATTTTTGTTTTTAATTTTAATCAAAAACTTATTTTTTATTTAATAAAAATCACAATAATTAAATTAAATTAAATTAAATTAATTTCATAGATAGACTAAAACAGAATTTAAAAGTATGTATTTCAGTATATTTTTAAAAAAATTTATTAAATTATTTATTTTTCATTAATTTTATATCTTAAATAATTATCTTTTAAGAGAAATGTTGATTAAATAGACCAATAAGAAAAGTTGCAAAAAAGGTTCACTTTAAATCCAAGAAAAATTTAGTGATTAGTAAATGAATGCTGACAAGTGTCAAGTCATAATCTTATGAATTCCTTGCATTTTAAGTCTCTTCTTGCTTACTCTAGTACCTCATGGAGGCCTTTTCTTTTCTTTTTTCCTACAAAGATGTAAAATTCATTGCCATCAAGAGAAATATAGGAAATGCACCCAATAAGAAGATTATATAAATTTCAGAGAAAAAAGATTGCATCAAAGTCAACAGATCAAGAGAGAGAGAGAGCAACATAAAGCTTTTTAATAAAATAAATAAATTCATTCAACATTTTTTTTAGTAAAATAATAAAAAATTTCAACAATTAATTTAACTTGACTATATTTAATCATATATATATCAAAATATTTTAAAAATTAACCAAAATCATACACACTTCAAAATAAAAAAATAATCTTAAAAAATTGCTGTAATTTTAAGTACAATGCAATAATATTTCTCTTGGATAATAAAATATCGCCATGAGGGTTCAAATTTCCACACTTTCCAACAATAACATACAAACATTTTATGTATTGTCT
>CATIWK010097150.1:0-17418 GCA_949634005.1 Mallotus japonicus
TGTGAGTTATTATTATATGTATGCATGACATGTAGAAATCATTGTTAGCATCCATGTTTTGATAATATGAATTTAATATATTAGTTTGCATCAAATTTTATTTATTTATTAATTATTATTATCATTATCATAGATGCACATATATGTGATTTCATATACATATTTAAATGCAAACTTTATGTTCATAATAATTTGGATGCTTTTCATATTTAATATGATTTCCTTTATTTGTTTGAATAAAATATTTTGGAGGATAGCCGTAGAACGTGCTACCTAGTGGGCTACACTAGAATTGTGTGCGCACCGATACGTTAGAATGCTAGGTTTGATATTTGATTGATGTATGAAATGATTAAATGATTTATTGAGATTTTTGGTTGAGAGGGGTGTGGCTGCAGTAGCTCGGTTGACTTACTGTCTCGGGGCCAGTCATACCAGTAGTGAGACTGCGGTCGCTCGGTTGACTTAGTGTCTTGGGGCCAGTCCACTACCAAAAATTGGAAAAAGAGAAATATTATTGGATTAAGAAATTTAATGATAAGAGGAGTACAATATTTGAGGTTTTGAAATTCTTAGGGTTCTGCTTCGATCCTCCACTTGTTTGCATTTACTGTGTTTTATATGAAAAATGTTTTAGAGCACTTGCATGAAATGCGTGTATAATTTAAATAAATATAAATATAAATATATGAACATTATAGTGATGCTTGGTTGTTTGTATGTTTAGGTTGCATGTATATATACAATAATAATTCACTCAGTGAGGTCTGACCCCCCTCAATTATTTTTCAGGATCCTTCTAGTCAGACCTCGTATAGTAGTTCTCTTCGCCGAACTCTTTCTTGTCCGGTTGACTTATGTAAATTTTCAATATGATCTTTCTTGTATTTATAGACGCTGCGTAGTAGTACGTACTTGTTTTAGTAAGTTTTAGTAGTATTGACTGAGATTGTGTACTCGAATATTCTGTAAAAATATTTTATTATGTTATGATATTGGAGAATTTCTTTATATTATTAAAATTTTTAATTCTTTGGTAAATTTATGTTTTTGTTAAGTGTGAATTTTATATTTTAGGCTTGCTACAGGTTTTGGATCCTTGCGAATTCCCATTCCCTAGCGCTGGTTATGACTCCCGAGTTTTGATCGTGACATATCTAAAACTAAAGTAATATATAAAATGAATTACTTTAAAAGAAGGTAAAATTAACGAAATCAAACATAAAAATAAATATAAAATAAAATTGATAAAAATTAATGAATTTATTAAAATTATAATTTTATTTTTTAATTTTGAAATGCTGATAAGGACATGTGTAACTGTTGAAAATTTAGTAAAAATTGTGATTTAAATTTGAAATAATTAAGAAATTAAAAAGAACAACCATTTTTTATTATATTAAAATAAAAAGGATTAAAGTGTTAGATTTTATAAAACATAGGGAGTAAAATGTTTAGTTTTTATAAAATAGAGGGAGTAAAATGTCTTATTTATTAAGATACTAACGAAAAAGTTAACAAAAGGGTTAAAGTATTGGCAGAATTAAAACTGAGGAATGTAAATGTTCGATTTTTAAATAAGAGGGAGGTGAGTGTAAATTAGGTCAAACCTCAGGGAGCTAAATGTAAGTTGTTCTTTAAAAAATCCCTTATAAATAATTATCGGCCCAAAGAAAAGGCCCATACAACAAGTGTTTGCGCTTACCAATTAAAAACAGGTGGGAGCCTTTTTAGACCTATAAGTCCCATCATTAAGTTGTCTTAAAAATTAAGCAAATTTAATGAGTTAATTACCACTCCCATTTGCATACACAGGGAAAAGCTTTTTGGATTGAAATTGCAGATAGCGAAAGGGAGGCTTTTTATTTTATTTTGATTTTTTTTCCTCATTGACATCATGCTTCAACCCCACAGCAAGGTAATAATTCTTCTCTTTTATTTGCAATTTTGCCATTTTACAATGGGTTATTTAAAAAAAAAATGTATATCTTGATTAATTGTTAGGGTTCTGATCCCAAATATCATATTGTTTAAAAATTATTTGCATACCAGTTAAATTAAGAGTAAGTTCGCATCGAGACTTTAAAATGTTATATTGAAGATGTGTCGAGTTAGAGTCGAAAAGATATTTTAAAATTTAAATTTTAAGGAATAATTTAGAATTTTTCTTTATTAAAATCGATTTATTGACTTAGAATTGAATTTAGTATAGCTGGGTATTAACTCAATTATACTGTGGTGAATTATACTATACTATAGGATGATATTGAGAGACTGAGGAAAGGCATCATGAAAAGACATGAAGACAACTTGAAATTTTTGAAGTCACAGTCTAACTGTTTGGATGAATTAATTCTTGACTTGCAAGGTCTGAATTCTGTAACGCTAGTTCAAAAATTTTGATCATGAACTAATGTGATACTGTCACTTGTTTGTACCCACTAACACATACAGTTCTCAGTGATCCTTGGCAAGTATCATTCCACAAATGAGCTTAAGGCAGCACCCACCAACAATGGTGGTGGTGCCGCATCTTACAGTGAGGAAGAAGAAACAGCAAATCAAATATTGAAGCAAGAGGTAACAGCGGCTGCTATTATCTACCAACTGAAAACTCGTCATGTAATTCAAGTCTCAAATTTGCCATTGACCAAGGATGTGCTAGGTGTTGTTGCAACTCTTGCTACGCTTGATAGTGATAATCTTAGCTGGTCAGTCCATTTTTTGTAGCCAAAATGCATAGTCTGCAGACCTGTGAGTTGCAAACCTTCAATTTTTGTTTGATAATTGATATACCATAAAACCAGGCTTCTCTCTGAATTCTTGGGACCAGAGACGATGCTAGCAATAGTCTGTAGGACATCTGAAGGTGTCAAGGCATTGGAGAAGTATGATGGAGAAGGAAAAATAAATAGCAGTACTGGTGTACATGGCCTTGGGTCTTCTATGGGGAGGAAAATTAATGGCCGGTTTCTTGTCATCTGCCTCGAAGATTTGAGGCAAGAACCAACCCCACTTATTGTCTTGTATATATATATGTAGATGTTTGACTATTAGCTTGTTGTTAATTGACAGGCCATATCCTGGTGGTTTCATAGCAGATGATCCACAAAAGAAGCTTGATCTTTCAAAGCCAAAGTTATCAAATGGCATGTGCCCTATCGGCTTTCTTGATTTTGCAGTTAACATGATCAATGTGGATAGAGAGAATTTATTTTGTGCCCATGGACATGGTCTTAGAGAGACCCTATTTTATACCTTATTTTCTCACCTGCAAGTATACAGGACCAGAACTGAAATGCTACGTGCCATCCCATGCATAACTCATCATGGAGCCGTATCTTTAGATGGTGGAATGATCAAGAAAGGTGGCGTTTTTGCTCTTGGTAATAGGTAAATCTCAGAGTATCATGTACTATTGAGGCCAGTATTTTTCATCTGCTGCTTGTTTTACATTTGTTTGTTGCTCCATCTGCTTACAGGAAAGATGTAGATGTGAAATTCCCAGTGATTTCCAGATCTAATTTGCCAGCAAGCTACACTCAAATTGAAGATAGGATCAGGATATTGAAATGGGAACATCTTAATATCGCTGCGGATATGCATAGAGAACAGTCGTTGTTGGACAAAATAAAGGCTGATTTTATGGAACAGTCCAGAGAAACAAGTGCAAAGTAATGTTAATGCACACCCTTCATTTTTATGACAGGATTTGTTGTCTTAATTTATGCTTTGGAAATTAGATGCGTATATTGAGGAGGTCCTCGAGTAAACAGTCAAGATGTATATGGGTGGCAAGTGGCAAGTGGCAACTCGTTTGCGGTGATTTCCAACTATAAGTTTTGTAAACTATTTTTTCACTGCTGAAAAAATGTTGAGAAAATCATACAGAAAGCTTAGCTTCTAACTTGAATAGACCTTAGTTTAGACTTTTTATATTAGAGGAACACTTCTCATTGTGAGTTGCATGAATTTTGCAAATTACATGAAGTAAACGTCATGCACATACATGATATGTACTTGTTTCTTAGTAAACTGACCTTTTTCTTGCACATCAATGTACTCATTAGAGTACTCAAAAATGCTCAAATGCATAATTAGTAGCCATATGCCCCTCCTGAACTCATATAACTGAATTTAATATAAGGATTAGATACAGCTCATATTTACATCCCTTCCTTTTCGGGGAAAAAAAAAATCAATCAACAATATATTACAAGCCGGTTAAAAAAAGAAACAAGCTCCAGTTGGCTACTGTTAGAAAATCAACAGCGAGTAGTACAACTGAACTGAAGTTAGGAATAACACATAATCCTAAGAAACTTCCCACCAATTCTAATACCTTACAACTAGACATTTGCTTTCGGAGGAAATGTCATAAGAACACCTATACCTGATTAAACTGTGATGCAGGAGAGTCATAGGAATAGCCCTCAAAACCTTGAGTGCAATATAAAAAATTACCCTGAACTCTTGTCTGTACTAAAATTAATCTGGCATTTCCTTCCCACTGCCCTAGTCTACATCATCAACAGTGCTCTGTCTTGATTTCTGTAACTGCAGCTGTAGATGAGTTCTCCTTGTCAAACTTCTTATTACGACAATGCTTAGAAATATGCCCCTTCTTCCCGCAAAAGAAACAGACCGAGACCTTGCTATCTGTCTCTGTTTCTCGTCTCTTCCCATTTGATCCTGGCTTCTTCATGTCTGTAGTCCTAGGTCCTAAATTCTCAGCATGATTAAAGTGTACAGAACTGGAAGGCGTCATTTGCTTGTCTGGTTTGCGGGACTCTTCCTCGGCCTTTACTCGATCCATCAGTATCCAGAAAGGCAGATGCTCCTCGCACATTAACTTCATGCAGAAGTCCTTCCATGATGGGGGAAGCTTGGATATGATAGTACTAACGTGAAATTTCTCGTCAAAAAAAATTCCAGCAGCAACAATAGAATCTGCAATGCAATTAAGTTCTTGAACTTGCTCAAGAATTGGTTTATCATCTATTATCTGAAATTCAATGTATTTTCTAACTAAAGATCTCTTTTGCCCAAACTCCTCATATAGATAAACTAATTTTAGCTCTTCCCATAGTTCTTTAGCACTCTTAGTCTTCTTTGAATAGCGATTATAAAGAGCATCAGATAGACAAACCAAAATGTTGCGTCGACACAAATAGTCATCATTAAACCACTTTTGCTCAGCAGCTTTGGACTGAGCAATTTCTTCAGCACTTGCTTCTGGTCTTGTAGCAACACTAGGACATGGATCAGTAAGCACATATGCAATGTTTAATTGCTTTAAGAACAATTCCATTACTGGTGCCCAAAACTGATAATTCTTCCCATCAAAACGATTTATCTCAATAGGAACAAGCCCATGAATTGTAGAAGCAATTACTGAATCAGATACTTGGCCATTAGGTTCATGACAAGTAGAAGTAGTCAAGGGTTTAGAGACCTGTCCATTAAGTCCATGAGGTGTAGAAGTATTAATCAAATTAGAGAATTGTCCATTGAGTTCATTAAGAGAGGGAGTTGCCAAATCAGTGGCTTGTCCATTAAGTTCACTAGGAATAGGAGCAGTTGCTGTAGAGATTTGTTCGCTTTGTTCACCATGAAGTTTGGATCTGCAGCATATTGATGAAATGGTCTAGGTTAATAATTGATTCAGTTGTATGCTTCCTACTCAAGAAGTGATGTTTGTGGAAAGCTAGCTAAAGTATCTGACAGGCTATAATTAGAATATAAATTAAAAAATCCACATTATTCAGCTTCACTAATGATTTACAGTTGCAAACAACCTGAAAGCCGACATTCATGCAACTGTGCAGCTTCCCTTTACAGAAATAATATTTATGCATTAGGCTAATCATTACCAACTTCAAAGATGTTAAATCACAGCTTACATATTAAAGGAATACCCTCACCTTAACTTTGATTGCATCTTTGTAATAGCTTCCTCTATCAAAGGGACGTTCTTCCTGAATGATGACCATTGCTCAGCTGGCAAATTAATTACTGAAAACATGGCAGTAGCAACAAAAGTGTTCAGGTTACTACATATTAGTAAAAAACACAAGGAAGGATATTAAAGAGTAGAGAAGGCCATCAATCTTTCCAAAATTCTCAACAGATCCAAGACGCAAGAAATAATCATTCAGAGTAAAATCACTCTTTCACTTTTATATCCCTGACCGTCACATATAAAAGTGGAGAGCCTCACAGGAACAAAAATTTGATCTCAAAAATGATATTAGAATGACCAGAGTACAGGCTGCATTAAGGACCTATCTGTAAGCATGCATAAGTGCTTGTGTGCCTTTAAATGTGCATGAGTTAGATAGAGGGAGAGAATAAATAACTAATTAATATTAATCGAACACAATGCCAACAACAGAATCATGAAAACTATAGTTTTAGACATGTCATCCACAACCTTAATGCAACACTATGTTTTCTTGTTTGGAAGATCACTACTCGGGAAAACTTTCCAACTAGAAAAGTAGCTCTGGATAGGTATAAATCTGGAATATCATTACATCTTAAAGAGGGTAAAGCACAAACTGCTAACGAAATTGTTTTGCTGACGAAGAAAGATCTCGGTTTTGTCTTATCTACAACCAGAGTCATGCCAAAATTTCAGTTGTTACAATACCTCTATACACTCAGCAAGCATCAAACTTAGGGAAACAGATTACTGACAGCTAAACTAATGGGAAAAGGGTTGCTGGTGTATGCTTGATCACCTTTGTTTGAAGGTAGCTGCCTTCCATCTTTATAATAAAATTCCCTGATGGATACATAAGATTTCCCCTTAAAGTCTTGAATCACCACATTCCTTCTATTTGATAGCTGAATCAAAATGAACAAAATCCATAAAAAAAATTGACAGGAAAAAAAAAATGGGTAAAAAGAAAGGAAAAAGAATTCAAGTTCATGCCTAATCCCTCACACCGGCATGCTTGACTGCAATAAATCAGAAAAATATACTTAATTGTGCTCTAATTTTGATCACTTTATAAACAACATGTTACAAACCAAATATAGTTTTCTATTCTAATCACTTTAATAACCAACATTTTAACAGAAAGCTTCAATTTTTAATTTTTAATTTCTTTTGTTAGCTCACATTTCACACATTACAGGTAAAGGCTCAATCTTTAGTTCAAGATTTTGGAAAAGTTCGGTCTCTAATTTTCCACAAAACCAAAGTAAAATAGGAATTAGGGTTTTCTAAGTTGTAACCTTGCAAATAACAAGATTTCCCTCGCTATCAAATTCCTTCATGGGCATTGCTTCCTGTTGTTCATGCACTAATTCTTGGGCCTCTCCTCGAAAATTGGCGTCAGCTTCTTTCCCCTCATCTCCAGCTGCTGCTACTTCGGTTGAAGAGAGCAAAAAGGACTCAACAATACCTCTTACAAATTTCTTACAATCAATGCTAGAGAGGTCGATCCCGAGTCGCTCAGAGGCCGTGACCCGGACCTTGAACTCAGTCATCTCTTCCATGTCAGCATTCGTTAGTATTTCGAGCACTGTCCGCTCGATTTTCTGCTGAATTTCTGGTTCCATGAGGAAAAAGAGTGTGAGAGATAGGAACTGTCGGGAGCTTAGAATTTGTTTTGGGTTTTAATTCTCATTGAATTAGGGATTGAATCCCGCCTCTACTCAAACTTAAATAATTTTTTGCAAAAAAGTTTGAAAAACGATAATTCAGGTTCCACCGAGATTTGAACTCGGGTTACTGGATTCAGAGTCCAATGTCCTGACCACTAGACCATGGAACCAATTTGAGCTAAACTGGTTATTAATAAGGAAATCTAGGAAACATAAAAAAAAAAGCAGCAACCTTCCTGCAATTTCTGTTCACGCTAACTGAATTGTCCCTACTACCAATTTAGCTTCTGGGTTTAAAGATTGTGGAAAAAAGTAGGTCATTATTTGTTCTCCTTCTATCAACCCATTTTTTTTTCCTGTTTACTATACTATAAAATGCTTTGAACCCAATGCCCCTTTTCTTTTCTCTGGTAGATATCTATAAGCTTCAGAAATTGTCTTATTCATGGATTTCTTCTCCGTCATTTCTATCCTTCTTTTTATAACTTTCATTGCCAACCTCTTTCAATCCTTTAAGCATAAATCAAAAAACCTTCCTCCAGGCCCACCCAGATGGCCTATAGTTGGCAATCTTCTCCAATTGGGTCAATTACCCCATAGAGACTTAGCTTCTTTATGCGTCAAATACGGGCCTCTTGTCTACCTCAGGCTTGGAAGCGTTGATGCAATCACCACCAATGATCCTGATATCATACGCGAGATTCTCCTTCGCCAAGATGATGTCTTCGCCTCCCGCCCGCGAACTCTCGCCGCAGTGCATCTTGCTTACGGTTGTGGAGATGTTGCATTGGCCCCATTAGGCCCCAGTTGGAAGAGAATGAGAAGGATTTGTATGGAACACCTGCTAACAACAAAGAGGCTCGAGTCGTTTGCTAAGCATCGAGCCGACGAAGCCCAGCATCTGGTTAGCGACATTTGGGCGCAGGCTCAAACTGGGAAGGCAGTGAACTTGAGGGAAGTACTGGGTGCGTTTTCTATGAACAATGTAACTAGAATGTTGCTGGGGAAGCAATACTTTGGAGCTGAATCAGCGGGTCCACAAGAGGCCATGGAGTTCATGCACGTAACACACGAGTTGTTTAGGCTTCTGGGGGTCATTTATCTGGGTGATTATTTGCCATTTTGGAGGTGGATTGATCCTTATGGATGTGAGAAGAAAATGAGGGATGTGGAGAAGAGAGTGGATGATTTTCACTCTACAATTATTGAACAACACAAGAAAACAAGGAAAATGAAGAGAGGAGAAGATGTTGGTGAAGGAGAGATGGACTTTGTCGATGTTTTGTTATCTTTGCCAGGATTCGATGGACAGGACCACATGGAAGATGTAGAGATCAAAGCCTTGATTCAGGTGATATCCAGTGGAGAGTAAATTTTTTTTAATACCTTCAAATAAAATTTTTGGTATTTGATACTCAAACGTTGGACATATTTCTTGTAAATTTTTGCTGATTTTGTAATGGAGTTTAAACATATGTTGCTGAAAACATTGTAACTTGACTTTGTGAACCGAATTGAGAACAGTCGAAACCTTGTGTTTCTATTTTGTGTTAGAAGTCTCATTGCACTAGTTCTTTCTGATTTCTCAATTTCTAGGATATGATAGCTGCGGCAACCGATACTTCAGCGGTGACCAATGAGTGGGCAATGGCAGAGGTGATCAAGCATCCACGTGTCCTTCGCAAAATACAAGAGGAGCTTGATGCTATAGTAGGTCCCAATAGGATGGTGACAGAGTCAGATTTAGCCCACCTCAACTATCTGCGTTGCGTTGTACGCGAGACATTCCGCATGCACCCGGCTGGTCCCTTTTTGATCCCACATGAATCTATACATGCCACTACAATCAACGGCTATGATATCCCTGCGAAAACCCGAATCTTCATCAACACTCATGGATTGGGCAGAAATACTAAGGTGTGGGCTGATGTGGAGGAGTTTCGGCCCGAGAGACATTGGCTGGATGATGGAAGCCGAGTAGAGATAAGCCATGGGGCTGATTTCAAGATATTACCTTTCAGTGCAGGGAAGAGGAAGTGCCCTGGGGCGCCACTTGGTGTGACTTTGGTGCTGATGGCTTTGGCTCGGCTCTTTCACGCCTTTGATTGGTCTCCACCGAATGGGCTAAAACATGTAGATATTGATACAACTGAAGTTTATGGCATGACTATGCCCAAAGCCGAACCCTTATTCGCAGTGGCACGCCCACGTTTGGCCCAACACTTGTATCATTAAATCGGCACGATTCCATTTTTATTGATGTTAGTTAAGGAATAGGTGGAAAAGAACTATGATCATGGTTCTATTTGATAGCAAGTAGCTATTAGACAGATCAATAATAATATTTTTCTCATGGTTCATCTACTTCTATTAGACAAATCATTTTTATTTTTATTTTTTTATTTTTATTTTTTTTTTTTGAGAATGGAGGATTAACCTCTAAATGGAACCGATCCCGTGGCTGGCCCCAGAGGCTACCAGCCCTAGGCGGGTAGCTCAACATTTAAACAACTGAGGGACATTTGTCCTAATTTGATCCCGGCACGGCGGCATATAAAAATTTCATTTGACATAAAGAAGGACCTGCCATCTTAACATCAAGCATCAGATTCAACGATTCACAATCCATTCCTCAAAGGTACCCAAAAAGATTATTTAAAAAAGAAAAACAACTCAACTACAGAACTATTTTTCTTACTGCAGGACTTTCTGTTATATGCTACCGTTGTTTGCATTTTGTCGTTCACTTAGCGATCACCACATGTTTGTTAAAATGCCTGAACAAGACTCTTCCTCAATGAGACTACACGTTTCTCTTGACTCTCCCTGACCTGCCTTCATTCGATTGTTTGTATTTGAATTTACAGAGAACTTACCTGAAAGGATTTAACTTAAAAACAGCACATCATCAACTCAAGTCTGCTTTTGTGATTCACATTCATTGAAGTTTCTTATTTTCTTGCATTTCACTTTAAATTGAACATGATTTTTTATTATTTTTCCTCAATTCTCTGACAGCCATAGATATACAGGACGAATATTGGAACTTTCTCACAATGTTTCTTAGGCGAGCTGCAGTGGCATTCCCTTACTCAAGAAATGTTTTTTCTGCTAAAAATAATCATGATCTTGCAAGTGCTATCGCCCAGATGAATAAGGTAAAATATACTGTCATAACCTGAGTTGTAAAGAGCAGCCATGTTGATTGCTTAATGAATAACAAAAGCAAGATCAATTCTTTTTTTTTTTTTTAATTGCTGTACTGTTATATTTCTAATAAGTAAAAACAATTTAGGAATTTTCATTATCTTTTATAGTTTTATTCTTACTTGCTAATAATACTTGGTCTAGGAAATGGAATCCGTCTTTGGAGAACCTCCTCCTAGCGGTATTTCTGGTTCCATCAATAATGATAATATGTCACAAGAACCACCATTCAGTTCTTATGAACTAGCTGATTCTATTAGTGATAGCTCTTTGGGTCAAGAATCCCATTCTTTGTCTCAAAAGATGAATCAGAATGCACTCGGGTTGACGCATGTTGGCAGTTCAGGAGAAGCTCAAATGGTGGATGTCTCTCCCAAAGAAAATAGTAGGAGAACTGCTGTTGCTAGTTGCAAAGTATTACTGGGTAAGAAGGTATTTGATATGGTTTTAGCCAACCAAATGGCAAAAGGAGATGTTCTTACTGTGGCCAAAATAGCTGGCATAAATGGAGCAAAGCAGACTAGCAGCCTCATCCCACTGTGTCACAATATCATCCTAACTCATGTTCGTGTTGATCTAGCGCTGAATCCAGATAATTGCAGCGTGGAAATTGAAGGGGAGGCTTCATCGACTGGGAAAACAGGTGTTGAAATGGAAGCATTGACTGCTGTCTCCACTGCTGGTCTAACAGTGTATGATATGTGCAAGGCTGCTTCCAAGGAAATCCAGATAACAGATGTACAGCTTGAGAGTAAAACTGGTGGGAAGAGTGGGGACTGGCATCGAAACACAACTACACCAATGCCCGCATCAATAAAAGAATGATAAGAGAGCCTGTTCAAGTGTGTCAGGGAGGACTAAAGGAGTATTGTTGAGAGAAAAGTGTGATGCAATTGCTGCAATGAAGTGGAGGTAAGTATATCATATGTACTCAAAATGTTGCAAGTTCTCCTTTCCTATTTTCCATGACATTTAACATTTGAATGATTATTCTTCTTCATTTTGATGATTTTACATTCCCTGTTTCAATAGCCGCAGGAATTGGTTGTCTCTTCAATGGCATTTGACTGTGCAAGAGTACATTTACTCCTTGCTTGTGTTATTCTTTTCCTGATAAAGTAGTTTGTTGGTTAGAGGATTTAATGCTGTCCCATAACTTATATTTGGTCACCACTAGGAGTACCAAGAACAGCAAATATCTTATAGCCAGTGAATGCAAATTCCACTTCCTGTAACTATATAACTAAAACAAGCACACACAGACCACCTCTAGCCAAGCTGCCAAAGCCTGAATAGGAAAGGTGCTCCCCGTCTAGCAGCAACAGTAAATTTGTTGAAAAAGTATCAATTAATGTTTGGGGAAGTTCGAAGCCAAGGCCCCTTATACCATACAAGATACTTGCCTGCCATTGCCAAACAACATAGACCTTTTCTTGACATGAGGATCTTATGTTAGTTCACTGTTTTTTTCCCCAAGGTATACCTTAGTGAATTCAACAGTGGGTTTAATGTCATATGGTTCATGGGACAAATTTCTTCATTTGTTAACTTGCTACAGAAGTTAGCATCATTTTTTTTTTTTTTTGACCAAAGTGGGGAGGTTGAGGGGGGAGGGGGGTATTGAACCCCCAACCTTCAACCCACACCCCCAAGCCTCCACCACTAGGCTAAGGCTTTGGGGGTGAAGTTAGCATCATTGGTGTCTGTTTAATATCTTTTCCGTATAATTCATTTTAACTTTATTGCTTTTGGCCAGGCTATGATCTCTTTATCATCTGCTATTTTTTTTGCTTTTGAAAAGTGCTTGCCCCCACACGGTTTCAACTTAGCTGATCCCTAATTTTTGCAAGGTTGGCAAAGCAATATCACAAATGGCTTTCATGCTTGGTTGACCTTGAAAGAGGGCTATTTTTTTTTTTTTTTTTTTTTGTGCATGAAGCATAGAGTTGCTGCCTGCGTACTTTACGATCATGTAAATCTGTAGATAGGCTTGCTACAATTCATTTGTCCTTCCTTTCTCATCCCAGCAAAATGATGCCATTTTACATTTTTATTGCTTCACCATCCCTCCTAAACTCACGGATTTAAAACCATTACAGCATAGTTGGTGGGCGGAGCCAGAAAAAAAATTTTAGGGGGGCAAATTTTACTTTATTTTAATATACTAGAAATGTTTCATTTAAAATAAACTAACAAAATAATATCTTAAATACTTTAATAATAGTTTAAATTAAAAAAATAATATACCCAAAAAATAACATCAAAGATAATCAAAATCAAAATCAAAACGGATAATCAAACTCATGAGAAAAAAAAAATCAAATTTAGTTTTCTTCAACAAAATTTTTTTTTTTTTAAAATTTACTCATAATTATGTCTATAATCAAAATCACATAAAAATAATCAACTATCACAATATAAAAAATATTATAAATTTAGTTTTTAGCATAACAACTAATGAGCAAATTAAAGGAAAAAAATATACATTAGGATCTGGCAAACTAAGTATGTGCAATAAAACAAAAAAAAAAAAATTTTGATAGCATATGCAATTGATGAATGGCTAAATGCTATATTAAATTACTAATCTTACCAAATTGCTTAGTGCATAATAATTAATGAACAAATTAAAGAAAAAATATACAAAGAGAAAGAGGTGAAGTGTGGGTAAGAAGAAAGAAATAAAGAGGAGATGTGAGATATGGAGTTTTGGAGAAACCAATCCAAAAAGTGAAATTTAAACATAGCAAAAAGAAAAAATAAGAAAAAATTTTATTATTTGGACTTTTCTGAAAGAATTATAATAATAGACTATTAAGTTATTATTATGGATTCACTAAAGTTCTACAAAAAATTTTACATATTATATTGTTTTGAGGATGACCAACTAAGAGAAAATATATACATATTATTTTTTTCAATAATATATATATAAGGAGAGGTGAGGTATGGAGTTTTGGAGAAATCAAGCCAAAAAGTGAAATTTAAACATAACGAAAAGAAAAAATAAAAAAAAAATTATTATTTGGACTTTTTAAAAGAATTATAATAATAGACTATTAAGTTATTATTATAGATTCACTAAAGGTTGACAAAAAAATTTTACATATTATGACCAACTAAGAGAAAATATACATATCTTGGTGAGTTGTTCACAATGTGGAAATTTGCAGAACTACTTTACCTACTTCCATTATGGGGACCATTAGTGTGGTCAACCATAAAATATCATTTATTTTCTTCGACTTTTGCATTTATGTGCAACCAAATTTATTTACTAATGCAACCATTAGTAAGTCTTATTCGTTCGGAAAAAAAAAATCAGAACAAACTGGCTCAGAATACAGCGATTGGCTGAATCACCCCATCACTAGTCCCAACAAAATGCATCCGGTAAGTGAAACCTATTGACTAGACTCATTAAGGAATTGTGTGTGCATTATGCAGAGTGTTGCGTAATTTTGCTTCATGTAATACACCATAGTTAAGGTTGCATTTGTGGTGCTTTTAATGGATATTGTATAGCTTTATTTTATTATGATATATATAGTTAATGTTGCATGATAGTCCACTTTACAAGTGCTGCGGGGCCTGCTAACTTATGCCTCAATGATCTCCGAGATTGATGCCATTAACATGTTCTACCTCCAGGTTAAGCTTGTGAGTCGGTTTTTTTTTTTTTTTACTAATTGGGCATCATGTTAGCAACCAACCAAACATCCCAAACCAGATCCCATCTTTTGTCTACTATAATTGTGAAGAGAGCACTCATGTCCTTGCGGTTCTTCATGTGTACATTCATCGAGGAATTAGGGGCAGTATCGCACGCCCCATTTCTTCAAGTAGGGATAAAAAAAAGTGTGCACCATCAAGGGTATCACAACTCGTGCCTCCCTAATGCTGGCCACCTATAATGACCCAATGGATTTGTAAAGAAGATGGAATTTAGTGCGGCATATAAAGAAGATAAGAATGGAAGAAAAAGGATAGGCAGGCGGATGTCATAACTCAAAAGTAATGTCACTGATAAACCGAGGTACAAGAGCATGAAAGTCATGAAAATACATTAGTGCTCTCATAACTGTTTTTGGTGACTTGTATTATATCATCAACGATCATCGGTAAGATGGGAATGACATAATTAAAGCCAAACGAATAGGTTCTAAGGTTTCGAGAAGATGCAAATATGGATATGACTCCAACAAAAATGAACTCTGGATAACGAAATATGAAGCTTCCTGCCAACCGACCAACTGAATGATATGCTCCATAAAAATAGACCTCTCAGAATTAATAGATAATTCATGTAGATGCGGTCCAATGCAAAATTGATATGTGTAGATCTACTATATTATCTTCTTGCTCAATGAGGCAGTCGCTATCTATCAATTGTCAAATGTCATTCCTCTTTTTTGTTTTTTTGGTTTACGAGTTTAGCTGTGGAATAATTAACCTGTATAAGCAATTGATCTGAACTTAATTATGATCATGCACATGCTTAATCGTTAAAAAGCTAAAATATTTCAGTTGACGTACCCTTATATTTCTTTGGAAAAATTTTACAAAAGCAGCATGTGCGTGATATCTTTAGTAAAGTTTTGATAGTCTTTCGTGCAATTGACGCTGGAAAAAACTTAATTTTTTAACAACGGATAGATATATATCATTAATCAGAGAAGAATTATATGAAACAACACAAAGTAATCAGATTTACCAAACTAAAATAGTATCAAAGACTTTTTGACACAAAACTGTCCAAATAACTGTAACAATTTTTACAATAATTAAAACAACAAACCAAATATAAGTACGTCTATAAATATATTTGGTCATCGCATCAGATGTGGTTCATATCATTGATTAATTTATAAAATTATAAAAAAAATTCAAATTGCAAAAATTTTTCATATTTAGGATGAATTCAATAATTTAGGTGATTTTTAATTTATTTTAAAAAAACTGCTAGCGATGTGTAATATTTAAATTTTATTATTATCAAATTATTATTTATTATACAGTCTATGGGTCTGTTTGGTTAAGTTGTTGCTGATAGCTAGTAGCTGATTAAAGTTATGTGTTTGGTGAAATTCTTTACAGTTGTTGATATTTATATGTTAAATGACTATTATAGATATTAACTAATTTTTAAAATTTTTAAAATTTTACATTTCATTTTAATTTATTTATCTATGTTTTGAATTGTATATCATTAAACATATTAATATTATTACATATTTTACATCTATAATTTTTAAATATTGAAAATAATATACTTAAATGTAATAATAATAATAATAATAACAATAATAATAATAATAATAATAATAATTTAATATCTTTTGTGTTTGCGTGTGTATATATATAAAGGAAAAAATTAACATATAAAAATATAAATATTAGTTTAATTTAAAGAGATAAAGATATTTAAGTAATTATATTTAAATACATGAGATTAATTAAGAAAATTTATTTGAATATATGGAAATTGTTGGTGAAAAGCTTCAAATTGAAGTTTTTATGAACCGGTGTTGTTTTGATATCGAACAATTACCGGCTCATTTTTAAAAATATTAACCAAATAAGTTTTTCTAACTGTTGGAAAGTGAACAGCTAATAGCTGCATTCCAACAGCTAAAACAAACACCCCTATATTATGTATCATCCTTATTAATGATAAAAAAAAAAAAAAAACTGCAAGCACGTATGGGATGAGCTTTTTAAAGTTTCAATTCACCGGGAGGGTTAAAAAAAAAAAAAAAAAAAAGCCACCCCCACGAGGTTTAAAAGTGGCCAGCTCAGTTCTCTACTCCCAAGTGATGTATGTATTACGTTGATTTTGTGGGTATTAAAAAATTTTACTCTAATTAAAAAGTCCTAATTTCCACCTACACAAGCAAACAATTTTGGGATATTTGTCGCAAAAAATCCCCCTCCATTTTATATGCAAAAGTTTTTACCTACATTTAATTTAAGGAAAATTACAAAAAAAATCACGACCTTTCGCGTTTTTTGCAAATTCGACATATTCTTTTTTTTTTGGCAATGTCATTCACCAACTAATAAATTTTTACAATTTAGTACACTGACCACTTATCACTAACAGTAGATGTATGCCCACGACTAGTGCCAACTCTGCCACCTCTGCTACTTTTGCCACCTCTTACAGCTGTGCATCCTCTGCCATCTCTAGCACTGCTAGTCGCACTCCTGATGTCAGCATGTGATGCTCTACTCGCAGTGCCTCTTGCATAAGATGGTATGTCTAAATTTGTCACTGCAGCTGCTATTGCTTTGGAGCCACTCACATATCTAACTCTTTTACTTGATGGCATCTGTTACAAATATGAACTCAACCTTTTACATAACAACAACAATTATACAAACCAACAATTATATACACCGACCACAATTATATGTCCAGAATATTACCCTCATATAGATGTTTCCAGTATCTTAAAAAATTCTCACACCGTGACCTTGTCTCATCTGTTAAAAAAAAATTAAGTCAATGTTCTTATACCTTGATCACATGTTAGAATAGGAAAAAAAATTCTCAAATACGAACCAATCTTTTCTCTCTTTGTTGAATTTGAATCT
>CATIWK010097152.1:0-14300 GCA_949634005.1 Mallotus japonicus
TCTTATTTTTTAAAACTAAATAGGCCCTAAACATTCTCACTTTCACGATCTTACTATTATGATTATTAGAATTTAAACTTAACTTAATATGACTTGTTTAAACATTATTTATTAATTTCAATTTTTACTGAAACATACATAATTCAAATTTTGAAAGAGTTATTGAGAAATAGAGTTTTAAGTGTAAAAAAAAAAAAAATAGAAGTAACCTATTGTTAATGTGACGAATTTTTAAGAATTTTTCAAGAAAATTAAAATTTTTAATGAGTTTATATATAAACTTTTAAGACGGAATACTGATTAGTTAGATAGGACACTTCTCAAGATTTTAGCTAAATAATTTTAGTGTTCGACATATATACATATATTTATCATAAATATGATTATTGGACGGAATTCACATAGTACTCATTATTATATAAAAATTAGATAATTAATTAGTCATTTACTAATAAAAGTACAATTAAATTAATTAAAATATAATTTTAATTTGATAGAAAGTCTATTTCCTATTCTAATTAGGTTAACTTCTATTTTATCTCTAATAAAAATTAAATTAACTAAAATAGAATTCTAATTTAATTGAAAGTGTGTTTCCTATTTTATTTAGATTAACTTCTATCTTATCTCTAACAAAAATTCTAATTTAATTGAAAGTATGTTTTCTATTTTAATTAGGTTAAAGTCTATTTTACCTCAAATAAAAATTAATTTAATTAAAATATAATTCTAATATAATTGAAAGTATGTTTCCTATTTTAATTAGGTTAACTTCTATTTTATATTAAAAAAATTAAATTAAATTAAATTAAATTAATTAAAATGTAATTCTAATTTAATTGAAAGTATATTTCCTTTTCTAATTAGGTTAACTTCGATTTTATCTCTAATAAAAATAAAATTAATTAACATATAATTCGAATTTAATTGGAAGTATGTTTCATATTTTAATTATATTAGTTTCTATTTTATCTCTAACAAAATTAAATTAATTAAAATTGTAGTGATAATTTTGTTACAAATATATATTTTTTAAATTAGGTCAACTTATATTTTATCGAATATAAATCAAATTAGATAACATAATCTTATAAGTCTTATTATATTAAATTTAATAAGTAAATAATTAATAAATTAATAAATTTTATGAAAATAAGAAAAGTATATAATTTTTTTTAAAAGTAGATATTTTTATAAATTAAAAATAAAAAAATAAAAAATAGAGCATATATCTAATACAAATCAAATTAGATAACATAATTTTATAAGTCTTATTATATTAAAAAATAATCAAAATCAAAATTAATAAATTTTATGAAAATAGGAAAATTATATAATTTTTTTAAAAGTAGATATTTTTATAAATCAAAATTTAATAAATAAAAAATAGAGCATATAATTTATTTGGAACTATATTTTCTATAAGAAACGTAGTATAATTATCGTTTTTAGATATTTTATAAAATTTAACAAAAAAGAGTTAAATTAAATTAATTAATATTTATAATTTAATTATTAGTTGAACTTAAAAAATGGCATCAAATTAATTTTTTGTGCAAATAAAAGTATTAATATAAAAAATATTGAAGAAATAAGTGTCATAGTTCAAATAAAAAAATTACTAAAATTATAATAAATTATAAGTTCAATAGGGTTGTAATATTTAAATTGTTATATAAAGAAAATATAACTTTTATTATTTTAAATTTTTATTAACAAATAACTAATAATTTTATTATCTTATGATTAATTATGACATAATATATGTAAAATCAGTTCTAGAGTTGAGAAAAAATAATTATATGAAATATTGAAGTAATATCATAAAATTATTTAACTAAAATATTATAAAAATTGTAATGAATTATAACTGTATTAAGTTAATATCAAATTGTTATATAAATAAATAACAGTGTTATTATTTTTAAAAGTTTTATTATATATATGTGTGTGTGTGTGTGTGTGTGTGTGTGTGTGTGTGTGTGTGTTGAGTTATGCGTTGAGTTATTAAAATTCACAATATTTTTCTATAATAAATATAAAAATCTTATTTTAGAATACACATGTCCTATTCAATATAAAACACTCTAATTCTATTACATCTAAAATTTTATTCTTGTTTTACACTAAAAATTATGTCTTTTATTTTGACTAAAACTTCTATTTTTCAACTATTTTCTAGTTTTTCTTTTATTTTATTTGTTCAATTATATATATATAGCCTTGTGAACAACACAATAATCGACTTCCATCTTGTATTCCACTTCTTTATTCTTGTATTTTGCTCTATATGGTATCAAAGTAAAACTCCGAACTTGTATCTCAACAACCTTCTGAAAAATATGCAACTATGGCTGAAAATATACCCATTATCTCACATGGATCTTCGATAGTCATCCAAACCTTACAAGATAATTCTCATTTCTCAATTGGAATCATACTTGATGATACAAATTTTTCACGATGGTCACAACTTATGGAGATATGAATTACAGCTCGAAATAAATTTGGCTTTCTCATAGGAGCAACTCTAAAACCACCTATTGGAGACAAAGCCTTGGAAGCTTGACTAATTGACAATAACCAAGTGAAGAGTTGGCTTATTGATTCTACAAGCCCAACCTTAATGTAGAGATTTATTTGGCCTTAAACAGCCAAAGAAATATAGGATGCTATTTCAAAAACCTTTTAATTTGGCTCGGACAAAACACAAACTCTTTAAATTGAATCGAAGGTCATTCACTACTTGTCAGAATAAGAGACCATTTTCTATTTACTATAATGAACTTGTTGGCATATTTTAGGAAAATGATGTTCGGACTATATCTCAAGGGGAGGATGACAATGGAGTTGGTTTTAACTCGACTTCGAACACACATTTTTTTTGTTGGTTTTAACTCGAAATTCAATAATGCTCAAAATGAAATATTAAGAAAGGATACTCTCCTTGACCATAAATTATGTTATGTATATGTACGTAGAGATTATAACTAGTGGCATATAATGGAGGAATCTATGGCCATGCTGGATAATGTAGTACTCTTAGTAGCACAAAATCGACAATAATCAAAAGGGAAAGCACCGAGTAAGACCAACACATACACATGTACTCATTGTGGTGTAAATGGACACTTCAAGGAATGATGCTATGAAATTTTTGGCTACCTAGAGTTGTAGGATTTCATAAAAAAGTTTCACAAAAAGATTGATAAAGTTATTATTATTGCTACTATAACAACCACTTCCTATATTGACATTGATGAAAAACTAGGTATGACATATCTTACTCAAAATAATACATGGATTATTGACATAAGTGCTACCAATCATATGACAAACTCTTATCATCATCTCTCCTTTATCCGACCATCGACCCAACGAAGCATACTGACTGCTAATGGAGGAATTGCCCCTATTACTCATGAAGGATCAATATCTAGTCCTAATTCTTTTACCCTTGATATCATGCTTGTTGTTCCATATATCTCTTGTAACCTTTCAATTATTAGCCAAATTATCGATGCCTTGAAGTGTATTGTCAAAGTTTGGCCTAACTATTGTTTATTTCAAGACATTGCACCATAGTAGATTCTTGGCTCTAGTGTTAAACGAGAAAAGTTGTGCTATATTAACATGAATGATATGAGTCAATATCAGGGGCAAGTCAATTGTGTTGTAAGAATTGAGGCCAACAAAGAATAAGTGAGATTATGACATCATTATCTTGGTCATTTATCATTTAGTTATGTTCAAGAAAAAAAATAAATTTTATCTTTTAAATGTTACATATTCTGAATTCCAATGTGAAATTTGTGAATTGGCAAAAAGCCATTGTATCTCTTGTTTACCGAGTTCTAATAAAGCATTATTCCTTTTATGATTATTCATTCAAATGTTTGAGGCCCTGCTCATACACCTATAACGTCTGGTGCTTGGTACTTTGCAACATTTATTAATGAATATACTCGCATGACATGGGTGGCTTTTCTTCGTAATAAGGGAGAAGTTTGTTATATCTTTCAATACATATATCACATGGTAACCACTTAGTACCAATGTAAAATCCAAGTCCTTCAATCTAAAAATAGTAAGGAATATATAAACTCTAATATCTAAGAGTTTTGCTTGGAGAATTACATCTGTTAGTGCCGGGAAACCTCAACAAAATGGCCTTATATAACACAAAAATTGACAACTATTAGAAGTTGTCTGAGCATCCTTATTTGACATGAATGTACCTCGGGAACATTAAAAAAAAAATTTTTGGTCTACTACTTATCTTATTAATAGTTATCCATCTAAGGTACTAGATTTTAGAACCCCTTATCAGAAGCTTCAAGAACTAGTTTTTGCACTACCTCTTCTAACCTTGAGCCAAAAGTATTTGATTGTACAACATTTGTTCATTAGTCAGTGGGTAAAATAGATCCACAAATACTTTGGTGTGTATTTATTGGGTACGTTGAACTCAAAAAGGATATTAGTGTTATGATCCTCATTCCAAGAAGATGTACATATCAGAGATGTGACATTTCACGAAGATGTCCCATTTTATATTAATGCTCGGTGCTCTTTTTTAAAGGAGAGAGTCCAAGGATATTTTTGAAGACAACACTCAGGACTTAAGCCAGATTAAATTTTGCAACAATGCACAACTGAGTACTCTACTCAAATAGGAACTGAAAGTCGTACTTGGTCATGAACAACCAACTGTCTCACTTGGACATCAACAACCGAGTGCCATACTAGGAAATAGAACAAATAACTGAACCGAGTATCTTGCCTAGTCATGATCAAGATAGTACATATTTTCAGTTGTATTGAACCATGATATTCCATTGGAATAAATAAAGGAATGCCTAAATAGCAATAGGCCAAATGCATAGTTTCACCTTAAACTTTATTGAATTAACCTCTTGCCCTTATTAACTTTTATTATGTTTGATTCAAACTTTAAAATTTTATTTTAAACCTATATAACCCTAATAATACATAACATCAAAATATTTTATAAATTAATGTTGACTTGAACACAAAAGAAAGTTATATAAACTAAAATAATGTTTAATGAAAAAAAGAATATAATTAAAAATAAAATTTTTTAACTTTTTTATATTAGTTTTTAATTCTATTTATTTTGTTTTGAAACTAAATTTAGCATTTTATGTGTTTAAAATCATTTGAAACTAAATTTCTATCTGTTTTGATATTGTATGTGTTAAATATAAATAGAATCAAAAAGTAAAATTGAAAAGTGAAAAAGGTTCAAAATAAAAAAAATAATAAAAGTTAAGAAGTGTTAGAGGTTAATCATATAAAGTTTAGATGTGAAACTAAGCACAGCCAATGGCAATAAGATCCTAACATTAATACAAAGGCCAAATCTCTTAGAACCAATTACACCTCATCTCATCGTTTGTCAAGATCACATGCATTTATTGTAAATCAATTATCCACTGTATCTATTTTGAGTAATGTGTAGAATGCTTTAGCGGATCCTAAGTGGAAGAAAGCCATGAATGATGAAATGGAGGCATTACAATTACTCTACCTACGAACTCATGATAATGCCTATAGGGAAGAAAATTGTGGGATACAGCTGGATAGTTGGTCAAACTCAACTCAGATGGGAGCATTAATTGCTACAAAGTAAGACCAATTGTAAAGGAATTTACTCAAGAGTATAGGATTGATTATGAAGATACTTTTTCTCTTATAGCAAAGATGAACACCATCTGAGTCCTTTTCTTTGTAACAACAAATCTTTATTGGTTATTACAACAGTTTGATGTAAAAAATACATTTTTAAATGGAACTCTAGAAGAAGAAGTGTATATGGATCCACATCACACCCGCACCTAACTCTAGGTACATTTTCATTCATTATGCATTGCATTTACATACAATAAATTGATTATATTTAAGTATAAACTAGTATATATATAGTTAGGTTAGTGTCTCAGGTTGAGCCATGACTCGTACTTAGTTAAAGAGTGAGAAAAAAAAAATTAGGAGTAAAATGAAGTGAAGATTGAGGATTAGAAAGTTGAGGTGAATTTGGATTTAATTGAAACAAATAACTGTCCTTCAATGAACAATTGAAAGCTTGAGGGTTTATAGGAAATATAACCATTTCATTAAGTGTTGAATGGGCATTTTACCTTTTAACCTATCCTAAAAAGGCCTAGAATCTTCCCTAAGTTGTGGTCATTTAGTGGCAGCCATATATGTTAAAGAAGAGAGAAGAAAAGAAGAGAAAAAGGAGAAACCTAGTACGACTGCTTAATTCTCCAAGTTTAGGCTAGCTTTTCAAGTGTAATATTGTGATCTAAAACTTCAGGCTATAATATTCATAGTTAAAGGCTATAGTGATTGATTTGGTAAGTAAATTTAGTGTTTTTTTTATTTAAGTTAGGGTTTATAAGTTGCTATTTTTGAGTTATGAAATCCTGGTTTTATAGTCTTAATGTTTTGAGCATAACTGAAGCTAGGAAAGTTTAAATTATGATTAGTTTAATTCTAAAGAAAATTTAAAGAGTTATTTAAAATTTTTTAGTTTTGATCTATAGCTGATTGTGCCTGTCTAGTGGTTTAATGAACCTGTAATCTTTATTGCTCATTCAGTTAGAGTAATTAAGCTGATTGTAATTCGACGTCTATAACTTTCCTTGTGGTTATCGAATTAAAGTGAAATTTTTATAGCATGTAGTAGACATATAGATATAAATATTTTTAAAATTTAGGCACCAAATTCCTTTTCTACAGGTCTGAATAATTTTTTTAAATTAGGCTTGAAAATAGCCCTTTTAGAAATAATGAACCTGATTTATAGAGTTGAGTCGAATTGTATGTTTTGCATATGATTTGGAGGTTGCATGATTAGGGTAGTATATATAATTTTTATATTGATGATTTATAAATGCAATTATATGTGTTAAGTGCTGGAAAAAAAAAGGAAGGTGCTGGTATAAACTAAGCAAATTGGTGAACCGATTGGGTATATTTTGTAGGCTGTTTTGGTGAGTAGATGTTCAAGCCCTTTTACTTTTTTTATACTGCAATAAAATGAACTTTTTGAAGTTGTTTCATGAACTTAAAATGATGTATTGGATTTGGTTTAGCTCAGTTTGTTGCTATTTAATTTGCGTATTTAAATTTCAATCTTTGAAACTATAATGGTTTCAAGTTTACAAGTTTTACGTGTTGCTACAATATGCTTTGTTTTGGTAACCTCATTTGAGGTCATTTTAGTTTCTTGATGATTTGAGGTCAACTTGGTTTCCTCACTTTGGATTATGATGAGAGGTGTTTTGATTTTGGATACTTTGTTGAATAACAAATGTGATAGAAATATTTTGAATATTTATTTGATGAAAATGGTATTTGGTTTGTGTATTACCACCCTATATGTGTTATGTAAATGTGCTGAGGTGATATATACACACTTGAGATTGTGTTGGTTGTTATTATGCAATAAACAATAGGGCACTTGATTATAAGACGGTCAAGGGAGAAGGACCATTCCTTGTTAATGTAGTCGAAGGGTTTGCCTTCAAGTGTGCCTAGAGAGTAAGTTTATGATGGCCTATATGTTATGGCTATGTTGTGATGCTTGTTTAGGGATGGTTAATACATATGAAATGCTGTATTGATATTGAAAAAGCATATGTCTGACTTGCTTAAGCTTTGCATAAGTTTGAAAGCAAGAACAAATTTGATGTTTTAAGTAAATGATAATTTGATTATAAATGCTCTAGTATCTTGAATTGAGATGTTTATTGTGTTTAATTTAGCTAACCTATTTTTTTCTTATAACATCTATTCATTGAGTATTTCTGTACTCATTTTACTTTTTTTTTATAAACTTTTTCAGATAACATGGCTTGATAGTGGATGGATTGAGCTTAGAGAGTGTGTATAGAAGCTTCAAAGTAAGGTTGGCCAACATCCTCGTTAGAGACGCCTTGTACTTTGTTTCTTAATCATATTTTGATAAGAATAGTACTGTAAAAGAATATAAATTGAAATCAAATAGTGGTGGCTAGACTATTTGTAAAGCAACCATTTGTAAACATGTTTTATACTACTTTTATGATGTTCACTATAATGTTTTTAGTATACATAGATGAATATCAATTTAGTTTTGGTTTCCTCTACTATTCAAATTGATATTGTAATTGTTATTCATAAACACATCAAATTGTAAGAATTCATATTTTCTAAATACATCATATGAATACCTCAAACATTTCTAAGAGATTATTATAATTCCTTTACCAAATATATTTATAATTATAATATAGTTGACTAAATTAAATGGGTTGTTAATGGTTGGTCTTAAATATCCATCTCGGACTACGTGAGACGAGGTATGACAATTTTGGTATCAGAGTTTTGTTAAATGGTCCTTTAAACTATGCTTCCACTGTAATTTGATGAATGTTGCAAATATTTTTGTCATATTTATAGGATGCCACCAAGAAGGAACTGTTATAGGGCACCTTGATGAAGGAGAGTTTGCCAACAGAGTAGTGATTGGGCAGAGTCTAGGGGTAGTCCTAATCCAGAGCTAGAGTCTAAGGTTAGGACCCCTATTGTTGAACAACCTCGACCTTCCTGACCCCCTATTGTGCCTATTTTGCAACTTGATCCGAGGGTACTTGCAGAGACTATTGTTGCTACTTTAATAGCTCAAGAACAAAGGAGGAGGCGTGGGGACATTATTGAGCATGCAAAGAAATGTGGGGCATTTTATTTTCATGGTTCCATTGATTCTAGAAAGACAGATAAGTGGTTGAAGGCAAGAAAGAAGGCATTCAACACACTTGAACTCATAGAAGCACAAAAGGTTAGTAATGTGTATGGTTTGCTACATGACACTTTAGATGTATGGTTTGCTCAAGTTAGGATGTTGCATGGGAACCAGTTGACATGGGAAGTGTTCAAGACTGAATTTTGTAAAGAGTACTTGACTGATGCATTTAGGGTAGAGAGGAAAAATGAGTTTAACGCCTTGAAATAGGGAACTATGACTGTGCAGGAATATGTTAATATATTTGAAGATTTGTACAAATATGCTTCTAACATCTTTCCAATACATAAAGTGTTACAGATTCAAAGAGGGTTTATAGACAGTATTGAAGAATGAGTTATCACTATATGATGGCCAGTATTTAAGGGGCTGGGTTGAGAAGGCAATGGAGAAAGAGAAGATGAGAGAGAGGAAATAGAGTAAAAAGGTAAGTTAAAGGCTCTAGTTTGGGCAATAAAACAAAAGGATTAAGTAAGGGAGCTGGTACATCTCAGCAAATGCTAGAGACAATAGGACTTAGAGGCAGTAGAGGACCTTGGACTTAGTCAGGCACTTATAAACTATAGTTTTCTTAGGTTACTCAGAGTTCTGTTAGACAAGTAGTAGCTAGTGCAGGTAGTTTAATTAGAAGGACTACACCTTATGTTACTTGTGGCCGTATTCATTAGGGAGAAGACTGTAGGAAGAGAACCATTCAATGTTTCAAGTGTGGTAGATTCGGGACATTAAGATGGATTGTCCTAATCTTACACAGTTTGGTACTAGTGCTAGTAGAGGAGTTCAGAGCATAGCTAACAGAGGAGGTAAGGCTCCTGGTTTTGATAGAGGTACAAGCAGAGGTTCAGGAGCCAGTTTTAGCAGAGAGGGTGATGCATCTAAATTGACATAACCTATTCAGCTTGTATAAATAGAAAGACCTTCAGTGCAACCAAAGTATTTGCCATGACACAACAGGAGGCAGCATTATCACCTGATGTCATTTTTTGTAGGTTAACTATCCTTAGTGAGAATGCATATACTTTAATTGATCCGGGTGCAACTCATTCATTCATTGTATCATCATTCATATCATGTATAGCATGGGAAAAGAGTGTGATGAACTAGGGTTTAGTTGTAGACATGCCAGTGGATGAATCAGTGGTTCGTAAACATGTTTATTAGGGATGTGAGTTAGAATTGGGGGGTTAAAAACTAGAAGTAGACTTAATACCATTACCATTACAGATATTTGATGTGATTCTTGGCATGCATATCCTAATAAATATCAAGCAATAATTAACTGTTACAAAAAGAATTTAGAATTCGAAATGCATGCTAGTGTTAAAATTGTGTTTAAAGATGAAAAGGGTTTAGAGCATTATAGCATGGTTTCAGCACTAATAGTTAGAAGAATGATGAGAAAATGGTGTGAAGCATTCTTGGCATATATTATTGACATTGAAAAAGAGGGGCAAAAGCTTTATAGTCTTCCTATGGTAAATGAGTTTGTAAATGTATTTCCAAAATATATTCTAGGGTTGCCACCTGATAGAGAGATTGAGTTCAGTATTGACTTGAAGCCAGGGAAAACTCCTATTTCATAAGCTCCATATAAAATGGCTCCAACAGAATTGAAAGAATTGAAGGTGCAGTTGCAAGAATTACTTAATAAAGGCTACATCAAACCCAGTGCATCACCTTGGGGCATACCAATTCTGTTTGTAAAAAAGAATGATGGTATCATGAGATTATATATTGACTACAAACAGCTGAACAAGGTGATTGCACATAACAAGTATCCATTACCACATATTAATGATTTATTATATCAGTTGCAAGGAGCTAGAGTATTTTTAAAGTTTGACTTGAGATTCAGGTATCACCAGTTGAAGATTAAGGAAGCAGATATGCCTAAAACATCATTTAGAACTCGATATGGGCATTATGGGATTCTTAGTGATGCCATTTGGGTTAACTAATGCTCCAGCTGCATTCATAGATTTGATGAACAGAGTATTCAAGCCTTATATAGATAATTGTGTTTATTGATGATATTTTAGTGTATTCTCGGTCAAAGGAAGAGTATGTTGAACATTTAAGGATGGTATTATAGATATTAAGAGATAAACAACTGTATGCTAAGTTTAGCAAGTGTGAATTCTGCTTAAAAAAAGTGGCATTTCTGGGGCACATCATCTTAGCTAAAAGAGTGTATGTTGATCCTAAGAAGATCAAAGTGATTGTCAGTTGGAAACCACCTACTAGTGTGCATGAGGTGCATAGTTTTTTGGGGTTAGCAAGCTACCATAGGAAATTTGTGCAGAACTTCTCCATCATTTCCTCACCTTTGACAAAATTGCTAAGGAAGAATGTGAGTTTTGTGTGGAATTTGATGAATTGAAGGCATGTTTAACTTCAACATCAGTGTTGACACTCCTAGTGATAGGGCTACAATATATTGTGCATAGTGATACATCTAGAAATGGTATGGGTTGTGTACTAATGTAGCAAGGAAGGGTAGTAGCATATGCTTCTCGACAATTGAGACTATATAAATTGAACTATCCTACACATGATTTAGAACTAGTAGTAGTTATTTTTGCTATGAAGATTTGGAACCATTATTTGTATGATGAAAAGTGTCAGATTTTCACAGATCATAAAGAGTTTCAAGTATATTCTAAGTTAGATAGAGTTAAACTTAAGGCAAAGAATATGGGTTGAGCTCCTAAAAGATTATGATTACACCATTGAATATCATTCGGGGAAGGCTAATGTGGTAGTAGATGCCCTTAGTAGGAACTCCTCAGGCAGCTTGTCTTATATTCACACTATGAAAATTCCATTGCTGCTTGAGTTGAGGTCATTAAATGTGGAGTTAGCTTAGGGTGACAAAGGAGCATTGCTTGCTACTTTGAAGATTTGACCAGTGTTAATTGATAGAGTTAGGGAGGCATAGAGTCAGGATGAACAAATGGTGAAGATCAAGGAGCAAGTCCAACAAGGCAATAAAGCAAACTTTATGATTTCAGAGGATGGTACTTTACTTTATGGGCAGACTATATATACCTAATATTGAAGTTTTAAAAAAGAAAATAATGGAGGAAGCACATAATTTAGCATATGCTATGCATCCAGGAAGTACTAAAATGTATCGTACCTTAAAGGATAACTAATAATGGTCATGGATGAAGAAAGACGTTGCAAAGTTTGTGGCTAGATGTTTGGTTTGCCAATAGGTTAAAGTAGAATACCAACATCTAGCGGGAATATTGTAACCTCTTCTAATTCCTAAATGGAAGTGAGAGCATATTATGATGGATTTTGTGGTGGGCTACCTAGGAATCAACATGGACATGATGCAATTTAGGTGATTATTGATCGACTCACTAAATCAGCTCATTATTGCCTATGAAAGTCAGTTACTCACTAACAAACTTAATGAAATCTACATCAGAGAAGTGGTTAGATAGCATGGAGTTGCATTTTCTATCGTATCATATAGGGATCTAAGATTTACATCTAGATTTTGGCCGAGTTTACAACATGCTTTAGGTACTAACATGAGGTTTAGTATAACTTTTTATCCCCAAATAGATGGCCAGTTAAAGAGGACAATCCAGACAATAGAAGACATTTTTCGAACTTGTGTGATGGAATTTCAGGGTAGCTGGGATAAATATGTGCCACTGATGGAATTTGCTTACAACAACACTTTTCATTCTAGCTTAGGGATGGTACCTTATGAAGCCCAATATAGTAGGAATTGTAGAACTCCTGTCTATTGGGATGAAGTTGAAGAAAGGCAGGTAGTGGGTCCATAAATTGTACAAATGACAACATAGAAGATTTAACTCATTTGGGATCGACTAAAGGAAGCCCAAGACAGACAAAAGAGTTATGCAGACTTGAAGAGGGAATCGATTGAATACAATGTGGGTGAAAAATTCTTCCTAAAGATTTCACCTTGGAAAAGGGTATTACGGTTTGGTAAAAAGGAGAAATTGAGCCCTAGGTACATTGGTCAATATGAGGTGATTGAGAGAGTTGGTTTAGTAGCCTATAGGTTGGCTTTACCTCCAAAATTGTCTCAGATTCATTATATTTTCCATGTATCCATGTTGAGGACGTATAGGGGTGATCCTAGTCACATTTTGCAAGCCTAACCCTTAGAATTAAAAGAAAAATTATATTATAAAAAAAAGCCAGTTGCAATTATTGCTAAGGAAACTAAGGTGTTGAGAAATATAATTATAAATTTGGTGAAAGTGTTATAGAAGCACCATGGGCAACTTGGGAGCGAGAGGACATAAGAAACTAATACCCTCATTTGTTCTAGCATTATTTTGGGGATGAAATTTCCTAAGGTGGGAAGGATTGTCACACCCATACCCTAACTCTAGGTACATTTGCATTCATTATGCATTGCATTTACATACAATATATTGATTGTACTTAAGTATAAGCTAGTACATATATAGTTAGGTTAGTATATTGGGTTGAGCTATGACTCGTGCTTGGTCAAGGAGTAAGAATTTTTTAATTTTGATAATACTCAAAATAAGTGAAATTATGAGGAAAAAAAGAATTAGGGGTAAAAATGAAGTGAAGAGTGAGAATTAGAGAGTTGAGGAAGATTTGAACTCAATTGAAACAAATAATTATCCTTGAATTAACAATTGAAAACAGGGTTTATAGGAAATATAACCACTTCATTAAGGGTGAAATGAGCATTTTACCTTCTAAAAAGCCCTAGAATCTTCCTTAAATCATGGTCATTTAGTGGCAGCCATATATGTTAAAGAAGAGAGAAGAAAAGAAGAGAAAAATGAGAGCACTAGTAGGGCTACTTAATTCTCCAAGTTTGGGCTAGCTTTTTAAGTGTAATTTGATGGTTTAAAACTCTTTTTAGGCTATAATCTTCATATTTAAAGGCTGTAGTGATTTATTTGGTAAGTAAGTTTAGTGTTTTTGTTGATTAATGTTAGGGTTTATAAGCTGCCATTTTTGGGTTCTTAAATCCTAGTTTTACAGTTTGAGTGTTTTGATAATAACTGAAGCTAGGAAAGCCAAAATTATGTTTGGTTTGATTTTAAATAAACTTTAAAGAATCTTATGAAACTTTGTATTTTTGATCTAGAGTTGATTGTGCCTGTATAGTAGTCTAACAAACCTGTACTTTTTATTGCTTTATCTATGAGAATAATCGAGTTGATTGTACCTCTATGACTTTCCTTGCGGTTATCAAATTAAAGTGAAATTTTTATAGCATGTAGTAGACACATAAATATAAGAATTTTTAAAATTTAGGCTTAAAATTGCTTTTCTATAGGTTTGAGAAATTTTTCTAAATTAGGCCTGAAAACAGCCCTTTTAGAAATATTGAACCTGATTTGTAAAGTTGAGTTCAATTGCATGTTTTGTATCTAGTTTGGGGGCTGCATGATTAGGGCAGTGTATAAGATTGTTATATTTATGATTTATAAATTCAATTGCATGTGTTAGGTAC
>CATIWK010097201.1:0-18645 GCA_949634005.1 Mallotus japonicus
GCAAGGCTAATGTAGTAGCAGATGCCTTGAGTAGGAAGTCCTCAGGTAGTCTTGCTCAAATTAGTGTGGAAAGGAGACCTTTTAATCCAAGAGATGCACAAGTTAGTGGACCAAGGGTTGATGATGATGATAACCAGGTCAGGAGGATTGTTGGCTCAGTTCAGAGTCAAATCGATATTGAGGGATAGGATCAAAGCAACTCAGAGCCGAGATATATTGGACCTTTTGAGATTTTGGAGAGAATTGGCATGATTGCATATCGGTTGGCTTTGCCTCCAAATTTGTCTCAAGTGCATCCAGTGTTCCACATTTCGATGCTCAAGAAGTATATTTCGAATCCTTCGCACGTTTTGCAGCCTCAGAGTATGGAAGTGAATGAAGATTTGACATATGAGGAAGAACCAATGGCGATTGTCGACTATCAAGTTCGTCAATTGCGTTCGAAGCAGATTTCGATCGTCAAAGTCTTGTGGAGAACAACAATGTGGAAGAGCACATGTGGGAGACTGAGGCAGAGATGCAGGTGGCATATCCTTATATGTTTCCTCAATAAACGTTGTACTCCTTTCTAATTGTTAAAATTCAAGGATGAATTTTTGTAAGAGGGGAAGATTGTTATAACCCGTATTTTTATTAAATTAAATATGGATTTAAGAGTTTTAAATATTATTTCTATTGAATTTATTGTTAAATAATTATTTAAGTGAGTATGTATATATATATGTTGATGAGTATTTGTATAAATATTTTGGGAGGAATTTAGATTTTAAAATATTAGAATATTATTATGAGACATGAAATTATTATTTGTGTAATTTAATAAATTTTATTAAATGTGTTAATAGGATTAGTTTTAAAATATTATATGAATTATTATTAATATATATGTGGTGGTGGAGTTTGGTGGAAAAAGGATTTTATTTTATTATTTTTATTGTTATTATTATTATTATTATTATTATTATTATTATAAAAAAAACGTGAAAAAATGGCAGAATGCCACTTCTTCCTCTTCTTCTTCTTCTTTTACTTCTCCTTCTTTTCTTTTTCCTTCCTTACACAAACCAGTCCCTGCTACCGCCACCGCCACCGCCATCTCCCTCAGCCCCAATCCGTCGCCGGTCACAAGCCAACGTCCCCAGCAACAGACCGACCACCCTTTCCTCCTCCCTCTCTTCTCCTTTTTGGTCTTCTTCTCTTGCCGGATTCGGGGAGAGCTCGCCGAAGACGATTCCGATGATACCAGGACACAATGCCAGTCTTGATCGAAACTCTCCTCCTGGGCTTCTAAAGGCTTTTATCAATTTCGTCGATCTAAACCAGTAACTACTTCGATTTGTAAAAATTTGATTTTGGGTATTTTTGGTTAATTTTTAAAGTTGAGCTTGAATTCGATTTTATTAGCTATAGTTGCTTTGAGATTAATTGTTTTAGAGATTGTGAGCTATCTAAATATGATTTTTATTTATTTTTCTGAAAATTTTAGATTTTTCGGGTCTCGGGGGTACTGTTCATGTTACTGTTCCGGACTTGGGATATTTTTATACTTTTAATAAATTCTATATATTATGTGGATTAAACTTTGTGAAAGAAGTTTTGTAAAATTATGTACAGAATTGAAGTTATGAATTTGTAAAGTTTATGTTGAAATATGTATTTTTAAGAAATTATTAGGAATTAGTAAATTATTTAAATTTAATTCAATTTATTGTTATTTATTCTGTTTAGACTGATTTTTGAATAATAAAAGTATGAAAATAATTTTTATAATTATTTTCCAATTATTGGTTAATTGGTAGTAATTTTGGAAAATAAATCTATTTATTATTTTCCAAGCTTAACTAAGTATTTTATTATTTTTATGACATTATTGAGTGATTTTAATAGTTATTTAAAACTTATGTTAATTTAATTGTAAATGGATTTTATTAGCAAAATATTATTTATAAACTAAAAATTTTATTATTTATTTGGAAAATAGATTTTCTTTATATATTTTATTATATAAATTAATTTTTATTAATTAACTATATTTTTATGAAATATTGGTGATTTGAAAAAGATTATATTATTTTTATGTATAATGTGGTGTGTTGGCTCTCGGTTGGGCAAAAGTGTAGTTCGGGGGCCCAACCCGAGAAATTTAGTTGTGGATGTTACTGAAGTGTGTTTGCGTGCAGGATCGGATCTATTTTTAGTAAAGATATGTCTATTTTACAAAGGAGACTCTGTCGAATTTTCGGTAGATTTCTCGTAAAACGTGACATCGGGTTTGGGTTAAGTTTTGAGTTTTTAGAGTCGTGTCTTAGGTCGAGTTTTTCTTAGAAATCTAGAATGTATAAGATTAGGATTTTATCCTAATTATTTTTGTTATTATTTTTCCTATAGCCGCGCCGAGACCGAGGCCTATAGGACAGGGCCAGTGGAGTCAGTATAGAGGAACGCATTCTACCTGTGAGTTATTATTATATGTATGCATTGCATGTAGAAAATATTATTGGCATCCATACTTTGATAAAAATGTGAATTTAATATGCTATGTACATTCATTTTTAATTATTGTTATTATCATATTATTTTTTATATATATTTTCATATGTACAAATGCGATTAATTATTTGTGTAATTTGGATGCCGTTCATATTTTAATATGATTTCAATATTTTATTTTGATAAAATATTTTCGAAGATAGTCGTAGAACGTGCTTCCTAGTGGGTTACACTAGGACTGTTGCGCAACAGTACGCTAGATGCTAGGTTATGAAATATTGATTGATGAGTGATATGATTAAAAAATTATTATTGAAATTTGTGGTTGAGAGTGGTGTGGCTGCTGAAGCTCGATTGACCAGGGGTCTCTGGGCCAGTCCACTGTCAAATTGGATAAGAGATATATTTTGGAATTTAAGAAAAGCCTGTTGGCTAGTGAGATACAGTGATTGAGGTTACGGATATTATTAGGGTTCTACTCCGATCATTCACATAAACCTTTCTGCATTTATTTGTTTGACATGAAATGTGATTTCGAGCATCTATATGAAATGCATTTATAAATAAATAAATATAAATATATAAATATTATTATACTGATGCTTGAATGTTTGTGCCCTTAGGATGCATGTATATATATAATAATAATTCACTCAGTGAGGTCTGACCCCCCTCAATTATTTTTTCAGAATCTTTCTCGTCAAATCTCTCATAGTAGTTCTCTTCGCCGGACTCTTTCTTCACCGGCTGACTTATGTAAATTTTCAATATGATCTTTCTTGTATTTATAGACGTTGCAGTAGTAGTATGTACTTGTTTTAGTACGTTTTAGTAATATTGACTGAGATTGTGTACCTGACTGATTGTAAAATATTTTATTGAGATATTATCTATGAAGATTCCTTTTTTTATTAAAAATTTTAATTCTTTGGTAAATTTATGGTTATGGTTGTATGAGTTTTATATTTTAGGTTTGCTATGGATTCCGGATTCGTGTGAATTCTCATTCCCTAGCGCCGGTCATGACTCCCGGGTTTGGGTCATGACAATTCATCTATCCAACCTACACCATTTATAAGTCACTTGAATTCTTGATATTTTTCCAATGTGAAATATATTTATATTCTCCAACACTCCTTTACAAGTACAACTAGGCTTGGATCAGTTGTCAATTATCAATTATCAAACACAATTTGGCCACACCTAGAGTCATAAATGAGCAGCATCTAAAAACAAAAATGGGGCAACATCTAAACACATAAACGTGGTAAAAAAATAAGTGGCACCCAAGGTTATAAACAGGGACCCAAGTTCATAAATAGGCCAAACCCATGGGCTGCATCAAAAGACACAAATAGGGTCATAATCGAGTAGCACCCTAAGTCGTATAAGGGAATCTAAAATCACAAATAGGTTGCTGCTCCATATTGTAAGTCCATGGACCAAAGAGTACTAGCCCATACACATATGAACACATAAATGGAATATCTAATACAAAACCAATTAACTTATGTTAAGATCCAATTTACACCATTTATGAACCACTTGACTTCTTTATATTTTTTGAATGTGAGATATATTTATATTTTCCAATAAACACTATCTAATAACGCAAGACATGTAGTATGTATCGATTTATCTAAGTTCGTACAAGGACACTAAATTCTGCTCTCACAAGTATTATTCCATAAACTAATTAACCTATCCAAATATAACTTAACTTGACAGGCCAACACTTGTGTAAGGTACAATATAACTGATAAAGACATGCATAATAATTTATCACTACTTTATTTTTTTTGAACTTGATACGGGTCTTAATATCATGAAGACAATAAGAAGGTAGTTAGTAGTTCGTATTCAAATACATGTGAGCTACCACCGTAAATGGGTCTCATATGCCATATACCTAAAAAAGAGGAGATGACCTGAACTCAAAACCTCTCATATTAAGAGTAAAGGCTCTTACCACTTGAGTTAATCCTCCAGATCTCGTCAAATGTGTTCAATCCAATTCCTAATTAGCCAACTCAAAAAAAATGCCAATAACATGAGACATTAAGTCTAGTCCTGGAGTAAAAATTTAATCCAACTGTCAACTGATATATGTGCATTACTGGGGTTATAATTCCTGACCATGAAAAACCGCAATAAACCCACATCATATAATTCACACAAATTAATGAAACAAATAGCTAATAAATGGTACCAACCTTGTTTAACTCTTGGCATTTGGGAGTGAAATTTCAAATCAATGGAATTGAAAGAACATGGGAGTACTAAAGAACATCTATTCGTGATTTTCTATTCCTTTTCTTTGACTTTACCAACATAACATCATAAAAGGTGAAGTTCTTTCGAAAATGCTTTGACATCATAAAAAGATTTTGTCAAACTAGAACAGATGGTTCACATTACTACCATTCACATAGCCTTCTTTGAATATAATACTTCTTTCGAAACTTCACAGTCTAACATGGATGCTTAAGTAAATTATGTAACACGATAATACATTTCGAAAATTTATCAAATTCCAGTGCATTTTACAGAAAATAAAATATTTTACACAATGCATTCACCAAATGAATATGGTTTTCTTTTAATTCCCATTTTCAATTTAGAAGAGATTTTGGAAGCTATCTTAATTTTCACATAGGAAATTAGATAAACATGACCTTTCATATGTAAAAATTAAAAAAATAGCTTGCACACTTCCATTTTATTTTATAATTTTAAGAAAACCTTCTTAGTTTAGATACCTGAAGGGATGTTTGTTTGATGAAAAGTAAGAGTGGTAATCAAAATAGGGATGAGTGATTTCGATTCCTAATTTTTGGTTGATTAAAATTTTCATGAGAATAGAATTGGATTCCCTCATCAATGGGAATCACCCATTTCGCTTATCTGAATAAAGAATGAATTCTCATTCTCATGGGAATCAAGTCAATTTATTTATATATTGGTCAAACTTTTAGATATTGTCATATATTATCAAAATTTATGAAATAAAATATATTTTTAAAACAATAAAATAAAATATATATTAATAAAAATAATTATTTAATTTGTTTTCATATATAAATAGTATTAATTTTTATTTCAATTCTGATTTCATTGTAAACCAAATATTTTATTAAAATTTTTATTTCATTTTCAATTTCTCATTATTTCAATTTTAATTCTGATTTTAGAATATAAACCAAATGAGTTCTAAATGCTTTCAAGTTCTCTCATGAAAACTGAAAATAAATACAAGAAAGGGAGGATAAAATTTGAAAAATCTCCAAAAATTTGAAAAGTCTCCATCACATAAACATAACCAAGATTTTCTCGTAGATATTTCCACTTAGAATTAAGTTACCAAAAAATTACTTAATTGAACAACCATCTGGGAGTGGGTTTTTTTTTTTTTTTTTAGTTCAGTCAACGACATGAGCTGGATCTTCATTGCACCTCCCGTGTGTGGCTGGTCCTGCTAAGATGGAGAACCAACATAGATTTCAAATTGTAACCAAAGTGGAATGTAACATAAGGGTGTCAATGAAAACTCCTCCCAAGCATTGGCAAACAGATGAATAATGGTTTAGGAGTTCAAGCATTCACCTCGTTGGGAAATGAGCATCATCGAGTTAAATTCGAAAGAATTTTAATTTGGTTCGGTTTACATTTTAAAAAAAATAAAATTAGATTTGGTTCAATTTGATTTTTATCAAAAAATGTGTTTAATCGAATTAAATCCAATATCTTTATAAACATATTATAAAATGTCATATAAAAACACATTAATTTAAAAAATTATACATAACTATTAAAATTATAAATAAATATATTTTTTCATCACATCGTTGATGACTGCACTTTAAAATAACATTAAATTAATAAATAAATTTTGCAAATTATTTTATAAAAATTAGTAAATTAATTAACTGAAACCAAACCGAAACAAAATAAATATCCGAGCAATATATGGCGGGACTCATGATATCCCAATATCATTATTCAGGCCCAAGACATGGAAACCTAGCATTCCAAAGCCCAAAAGAAATATAAAATCTTATGAAGTATGCCAATCAAAAAAGGATATTAAAGTTTCCTACTTGGTTGAGGAATTCATATTCCATTAGGTGAAGTACCTTATATATACTCTCTATTCCTTTCTATTATATTCATTTTGCTCTATTATATTCTTTGCATTTTGCATTTTCTCCTATACACAATAATCCAATTGAAGCATCGGAATGTTTGTGTGAGAATTTTCACAAATTTCTTGGTTCTTTTTTGCTCGCAGAATTCAAGTGTTCATGATTAAGTTATCAACTAGTTTGATTTCATTTTCAACCGAAACCGGTTGGGGTGAACTCTTTTTTTATTTTATTTTAGAAAAAAGAAATGTGGCTTCCATAAATGGTCACATCAGCCTTCACTTGAGGGGAACAAATGGGGGTTAAAATATAATTTTAATTAGGATCCTAATCAAAATAAGTTTTTATCAGTTGCTCATTTGGTCAATGAAAGGGGTAATGAAAAACTTGACCGAATAACAAATCCCACAAAGTAAACTTAATTGGAATTTTTAAAACAATAGTAATTATGAAGTAATTGGTCCCTCCACTCGAAGTTGCAGACATGAATGGTGCGTATTTTTGCAACCTCAGAAGGCATGTCTAATAGTGAGAAGCACTTATGACGGTGCATACTTTTGTATGAGTTGTGAAAAGATCAATATTGCCAGTAACTTAAGTTTAAAAAAAATAATGCCTGATCAAATTGCTTAAAGTAAAGTTTCTTTTATGTCATGATATAATAATCTCAAGTCCAGATTTGTATTCTTATCCAAAATTTCCTCTTTTTCCTTCTTTTTCCTTCTAATATTTTTTTTCTACCAAGAAAAAAATAATAATAATAATAATAGCCAAATACATATCTAACCCTGTATTGTATATTAAAAAATCAAAAATATATTAGTCATACTAATTTCAATACAATCAGAGAATATATAAGTAAATAAATTAATAATATTAATAATTATTATTATGCCTTAAAATAATAAAAAATGTTAAAAAAATGAAAGGATCAAAATGATAATTTATAAGAATTACGAGGATCAAAAGAAAATATTTTTAGTTGAGCGTGGAGCAAAAGACGGAAGTGTTTAAAAAATAAATTTTACAAGTTACAATATTTATAAGGTCAAATTTTATAAGTCGAGGTGTATAAGATCAAATCTTAAGCAAAGGGAGCTAATGAGTTTTTCACTACCAGTGGAGTAAGATATGTACTTGGCCAATAATAAATAAAACCCATATGAGATTGTGACATCATCACCCTCTATCAATTTTTTTTTTGTCAAACAATATTTATTGTACATGCACATTCATCCATGCAATTGTTGACTGGAAGAGACCCATCTATCAATTTTCTTAGTTCCTCAAACACAAGAACTCTGAAAATTAGTTAGAGTCTATAATTAATTTCTCTTTTTATAACTAGTGTCTTTATGCATGGGATACGCCGGAATATGTTATTATTTTTCTAGTTGAATGAAATAAAACAATATCTTTACATTTTCATTAAAATTTAGTTAAAATTATTAGGTATTCACTATATATTTGTTATAATTTTATAATAGAAATTTTTTTGATAAAAAATTTCACAATCTAATTTTAAATACTTTATATTGGATAAATGTTGCAAAAATAATGAAAATGAAACTCTTAGAAGTTATGAGTTTATTACATATGTTTATATATTATTAAACTATTTGTTGTGATTCAGTAATATGTAAATTTCAAATAATGTAAGATACATTTTTTTTTTATTAGTAATCAATGGCGATAAATGTTGCAAATTGATATTTTCAAAATTAATTTATATTGTAAAATTAATTTTTATCAAAAAAATAATAGACACATACAATATAGCAATAATATTATTGCTATATTATTTGTGAAGACAGCCATTTTAAAATTCGTATGGATAATCATTTCAGAATCATGAATATTGAAATCAATAAAATGAATAATATATTAAATTTTTAATGTATTATTATTAATGTTCTTAATAAAATCTTATTTTTTAGATGTTTCACTAACAACATATAAATAATGTATGTTCTTGTTGTTTCATAAAACAATATTAATAATCATATTCTTATATATGAATGTCCTTCAAATGTTGGAAATTTTCATTTAGATTTTTATTGTTTTATGCATTAAGATTTTTTAATTCGTTAATTTATTAAATAATTAGTTATGGAGATAATGGTTTACCTCTTGATATAAGATATATATAAATGACTGGTTTCTTTTGTTATGTTGCATATTATAGGACATATGCTATATTCTTGTTTCATTAAATGGTTATTTTTTAATTTTATTAAAACTTTTTTATTAACCAATTTAAAATATAAGAGACTGTTACATATAAATCTATAAATTGTTTAAATGAAATTTTCAAGTAAAATGATTAAGTGTAAATTGAAATAAATTAGACAAAAAAATTAATTATTGGAGAAGTATTTTATATTATTATTTTCAATTTATGTATTTAATATATGTTATTTATTATTTTTTAAACAGTTATTTTTAAGTATTCCAACTCATTATATACCAAAATTATATTTGAAACTTAAATTTTAGTTAAGATTAGAGTATATAATGAAAAAATTAAAAAAAATTCAATAATTTGATAATAAATTGGACATTTAATATTATAATTAATTCTGATCTTATATAATTAATTAGTGACTTATCATGTAGTTATTTTTTAAAATTTTTAATTAATAACCAATTCAAATTCATAAATTACATTTATATAGTTTTAATTTATAATTAATTAAGTCAGTTATTTATTACAATTAATGTTATTTTCAAATAATTAATCAATCACTTATTATTTAATTAATGTTTTAGTATATAACTAATAACCTTGTCAAATTTCTAAATTACTTTTACATTATTTTAATTTATAATAAATTATGCACTTATTAATATTAATTTAAATGTTATATAATTACTAGTTACTTACTATCTAATTAATATTTTGATTTTTAATTAATAATCATTTTAATTGTATAACTATTTGTATCTAATTAATTTTATGTAGATAAACTGTTATTCAAAAAAAATAAAAAGATACAAATAGTTTTAAAAGTACTACAATATAATTATTTTTTTTTAGCATAGTATAGTGAGACATTAAAAATTTAATATAATTAGTTAGTCACTTATTGTTACAATTAGTCTTAATTTAAATTTTATTAACATACCTTTATTAATTGGACATTTATTATTGTAATTAATTTTGATCTAATATATTTAATTATTCACTTATTATTTAATTAATTTTTAATTAATAACCAATTTCATTTTATATTATTTCAATTTATAATTCAATATATATATATATATATATATATATATATAAAATTAATCGTATTAATAATATATAATTAATCACATATACACCAAGCTATATACATTTCTGGGAAAAGTACAAAAAAGTACCTTGTGGTTAGCGCTTTTAGCATGACAGGTTTGTAATTTTATTTTTTGTACTTAGGTGACCTATGGTACCTCACCGTCAACACTTTAGTGGCAAATTCTGTAACGCTATTAGGTAATCTAACGTGGCACCACGTGGAAAATGCGAGGGGATGACATGGTATACATGTGGCAGATGATGTGGTGCCATGCCATCTGCCACGTAAAATTACTTTATTACATCACTAATTTGTCATTGAAGTGCTAAAGATTGTATACCACAGGTCACCTAAGTGCAAAAAAGAAAAATTACAGTACTTTTTGTACATATATTAATCAAACATAATTAATCAAAATTCAATTGATTTTGTATACTAATGAGTATAGTGTATTGAACTCTATTGATCAAAGAAAGTGGTAATGACTGCATGAGGTTTAAATCAAATGATTTAGGTAGAGGTCTTGGTACCTTTTGAAGAGTTTCAATTAATTAGTTCAAACTGAAATTTCCATTTCTTCATTTGCCTTGAGAATGAGGTTCAAACTGAGGTCCTTGAAACTTCAATAATTGAAATAATTAAAACTCTTCAAAAGGTCTTAAGACTTCAACCTAAAATATTTGATTTAAATCTTATTGGCAGTCAATACTACTTCTCTTAATCAATAGAGTTGGATGCAACTATACTTAATATTAATATGAAAAATATTGTAATGATTAATATTAAACTGATTTAGATCTATATGATGATCGATGACATGAATTAAATTTATTTTTGTTTTATTTTGTTATTTTTATTAAAATTTTAAAAGCAAGACTATTCAACAATGCAGTAAATTATTATTTTGGTTTAGATCATTAGTATACAAAATCAGTTGAATTATAACTAATTATGTTCAATTACTTTATATACAAAAAAGTGCCTTGTGGTTTTTCCTTTTTGCACTTAGGTGACCTTGTGGTATACAATCGTTAGCACTTCAATGACAAATTAGTGATGTCATTAAGTAATCCTACATGGTAGATGATGTGGTGCCACATCATCTGCCATGTGTGTACCATCGTGGTACTACCACGTCATCCCCTCGCACAGGTCAACTGCCATGTGGTGCCATATCATCTGCCACATAAAATTATATAACGATGTTACAAAATTTGTCACTAAAGTGCTAATAGCAAGATACCGCAGATCACCTAGGTGTGTAAAAAAAAAACTACAGACCCATCATGCTAAAAGCGTTAAACCACAAGATATTTTTTTATACTTTTCCCTACATTTTTTTACTCTTATGTGGATACATTTTTCTCATTTTAATACTATTACTTGTTTGCAAAATTCATAAATGTGAAAAACATTTATATTAAAAGCATGTTAAATTTAAATTATAATCACTACACTTTAAACCCTTCTTTTAATGTGATCAAAATTCTCCTATTATTGCTATTATTTATCTTTTTAACTTTTTAATCTTTTGTATATCTTAACCTTTTTAGTTTTTATTGCATTAAAAAATTTTAACTACCTAGCTTATTAAAATTTTCTTTTTATTTCACATATTATTTTTAATATATTAAAATATTTTATAGTGTAATAAATTAAAAAATACTAAATTATAATACATATATTGCTCAAATTATTAATAAATATATTATGAAAATTAAATAATAAAAAAAATTCACTTTTATGTAGACACTTTCTTTTATTATAAAGTTTTTTTCAATTTCAGTGATTCTAAATATTTTGTAAAATTTACAAAAATGAGAGGTACTACTATCTTAAAAGTAAAAATTTTATTAAGTATAATCATTATACTTTCAAATTTTTTAAATTGTTGTTTTGAATTAAATTTGATAATATGATCATTTAAGAAACAATGTTATATTATTAATATTTTTCTTATTCTTCTATTATAATTTTATAGTTTTGTAAAAAAAGATATTAAAAATATGTTATACTGTTACAATGAAATTATAACATAGTTTTTCTCACTTTTACATGGACACTTTTTCTTTTTTAAATATTTTTTTTCCCAATTTTGTGATTCTAAACATTTTTCAAATTTCATAAAATCAAAAGATAATACTATTCTAAAAGTGAAAAATTGCATTAAAAAAAGTACATAATTGTTAGTAGCCACCTCTCTTCTTTTCTCTCTAGAGAGTTCTCTGCTACAGGAAGTTTGATAGTCTACGTCTTTACAAGGGGGTTTATCCCCCTGTTTCTTCTTCCTTTTTGTTTATGGTTTTGTTATCTAATAAGATGTTTATCTATCAGTGTGTTGTGATATTTGTGTGTTTGATAGCTTTGTGCTTCGTAGCTTTTAGGTGCAGAGGTAAATCTACTTCCTTCTGCTTGACTGCTGTCCATTTTGTGATGTTTTGGTGCAGAGGCAGATCTGTTGCCTTCTGCTTGGCTGAGATCTTTTACCGGAGATGGCTCTCTGCTCTTAGCCCTATGCTGTCCATGATGCTGCTCTTCCTCAGATCTACCTTTGATCTGCAACAAGGGAAGAGGGTCTCAGATCTTATGGCGCTGCTCTTCTTCTCCATGGTGTTGCTTTGTCCACGGAATCATCAACTGCTTCCTCTCCATGGGCAGCTCAACCAGGATAGTGAGATGGTTCAAGTTCCTTCATCTCCATCATATCCGATCTATAGGAGGAGGCTACACTCTTCCTTAAGTTTTAGCTTGATGCTGCTCATCATCTCCTTGGACATATTCATCACTGTCAGTCCGGGATATACTCAGCTCAAGCATGAGTGGATCTCCGGGATATACTCAACTCAAGCATGAGTGGATCGAAGACAAGTGCCATGATGCTGTCGCCGCTGCCACCTGTCAAGGTACTGCCGCTGCTTCTATGTATCTTCCTCAACATATTAGGGTTTCTCCCTTGTTGAGATGTTATTATGCTGGGCCTACTCATTGTTTAAGGGCTTTGTTTGCTTATTATGTGTTGTGTTTGAATCTCAATGTCAAGCCCACTTATGGGCCATGTAAGCTTATTATGTTTGATAATTAATGATATCCTACTCTTATTGTTGTTCAAAAAAAAAATTGCATTAAAAGATATGTCAAATATGATATTAAAGTATAATCATTATACTTTCAAAACTTTTAAAAGATTTATTAGAGCTTTTAATTTAACATATTGTTGTTTTAATTTGAAATTTAATACTGATCATTTAAGTAATTAATCAAGTAATAATGATTTAGTTTATACATATATATATATATATACTTTTCTAGCATGTAGTCTTTTTATCAATAATTAAGTTATTTTATATATTATTTATCTATTTAACTTCTTATAGTCTTTTATGTATTCTAATTTTTATTTTCCATTGAATTAAAAAGGTTTAAATATAAATAACTCCTTATTTTTCATTAATTTATCTATTTATTTTCATTTTTCTCTATTTTAATTCTCTATTTTTCTGTATTATACTTTAAACTGTTTATAAATAGTATAAAAAATTTGCATAAGCAAACATATAATAACTTTACAATTTAGTTATAAATTTCATTTTATGAAAAAGTTTCAATTAGTTATATATATTGTTTAGAGGTAATAATATTTATATTCATTTTTCAAAATTAATCGTGTTTTCATTTTTACTTATAACATACGTCTCTAATTTTTTTTAATGTATTTTAGCCTTTTCTTTTTCTCCTTATATATTTAAATTTTAATTTCTAAGATTTAAGAATTGTGCAACTAACAACTAAAGTTATTTTTTTTCTCTATTTTGTATTTATTTGACTTGAAATTCATAATTTTTATTTGAAATTTTTAATTTATATTTTTTTTGTTAAATACAATATTTGGCAAAAAGAGATTCCTCTCCTTTTTGAAACACCATCTCTGTTTTTTTATAATGTGTGAACTCTTCCTTTCATAGTTATTGTTGAAATATATAAAATAATTTGTATTTCATTTTTTGTTGAAATAAATTTTCAATTTTAATGGTATTTTAGTATATTGATTCTATTTTGCATTTATTTAGTTTGACATCTTTAATTTTTGTTTGAGATCTTTAGTTGCTATTTTTATTAATTTATATTTATTATATGAACTAATATTCCTTTTTACACTATCATATACATATATAAGGTAAATTATTTTCTTGACAATAATTTATCTTTGTTAAAATGAGTTTTTAATTTTAATTGTATCTTAATCTGTTGATATTATTTTGCACTTAACGTGCAATTCATTATTCTTGTTTGAATTAGTTATATGGAATTGGTTAATTGCAATCATAAGTACCTAATTAATAATATAAAAGTAACATATACAATTAAATTTTTATTAATTAAGATTAGAATGAGATTAGATTATAAGTGAGTGATTAATTATATGATATTAACATTAATTGTAATAATAATTGAATAATTAATTTTAAATTGAAATGATATAAAAGTAATTTATAAAATATAAAATATTCAATATAAAATTAAAAACATGTTTATATAATAGTGAAAATATTACTTGACTCCATGATTTTCATATAGTCCAATTTTCATATATATTATAGATAATATGAAGATATTGGTTAATATTTGAAATAAACAAATAAAAATTGACAATTATATTAATGAAATTATATCTAATATTTCTTTTAAATATTAATATAATTTTTCAATTCTATAAGCACATGCTTATGATTGTACTACACGTAATTAATGTATTACTTAACATTTAATAGAAAATATAAAAAGATAGTAGAATAATAAAGTATTTTAAGTGACGATAACAACTTAAAGAATTATTTAATTAGAGATAACATATATGTTCTTTTTGAATTGTAGAATTTATTTTTAATCAAAAATATTGGTTGTTTATTAAATAATTCAAATAACTTGAATTATTTTTTTTATCTAAAGGTAAAATTTCATTCATAATAAGAAAGAGAAAAATTATAGATTATATACTAGTAAACTAAATAATAATGCTTTTTTTTAAAAAAAATAGCTATACCTAAAGATGAACTTAAAAAATACAAATAGCATAGAAATTCTTTCGAAGAAGATAAGAAGAAAACCCATTTTAGACATTTGCTTTTCAAATGTATTCAATAAGTTAAATAGAAGCAAATTTGATTCTGTTTTCAAATCTCCACCACAACATCAACATTTTATAGTAAATAATCAATACAATAATCAAAGATAATCATAATATTATAAAAAAAACTTAAAGATTTATACTCAAATCTAAAGTATTTATATATTAAACATAAAAAGTAAAATATTTGGGTTGCGTTGATTTTCATTATATATATAAATGTTCATGAACTAAGGAGAGGCTTTGCTTCCTCCACATTATCTTACAAACATTATTACAGTTTCGAATAAAAACAATTATGATCCCTTTAAGGTACGTTCTAATGCCTTTGGTGTGATGTCATTTAGCCGAATGTATCCTGTCCCTCAATGATGCTGCCTGCCAAACTTGACCACTTAGGTGACTTTCAGCTTCCATTAAGTGGTGCAACCATAGCTAAGCATTAGGGCAATAAAACAGTTAAGACAATGTAGAAATCCCTGCGGCAGATTGCTTCCAACATTTGATTTCAGGAGTGATGATACCCTTGTTTTCTATTTAAATGTTTGTTTAAGCGGGCTGGAGAGTATCTTCTCTTTCAAATGGAGGCAGGGCAAGGAAATTTTGAGGTTTGCATCGCTGGAAAGAGCATTGTTAAAGCAATCAATCACACGCAAAAGCCCCATACACTATCCCTATCAAACCTCGACCTACTTTCCGGCCGTTTCCCAGTCACATACTTCTATTTCTTTCGCAATCCTCAAAATGATAGCTTTACCACCATCTTCGAGTCTCTAAAGACTTCCCTTGCTGAAACCCTCAGTTACTACTACCCTTTTGCTGGTAGAATTGTTCAAGATCCAGTTACCAGCGAACCTGAAATCATCTGCGACAACAACGGTGCTCTTGTTATAGAGGCTCATGCCAATACTTCCTTGAAGAAACTAGACTTCCACAATCTTAATCGATGTTTGCAAGGGAAACTGGTTTCTATCATCCCCGATTTCCCTCTGCTTGTCCAAGTCACACGTTACACTTGCGGAGGCATTTCAATAACATTCACTTTTGATCATGCGCTGGGAGATGCAAGTTCTTTTGGTAAATTCTTGCTCTCATGGTCTGAAATTGCTCAAAAGAAACCATTATCTTGCATACCTAACCACCAGAGAAATCTTTGTCCACGTTGCCCTCCTTCTTATCACCCTTATTTGGATCAAATTTTCGTCAAGTGCACCATAGAAGATATAATAAACATGCCGACCACAAACATCTTGCTTAAGCGCCTCTACCATATTGATGTTTCCAGCATCAATAAGCTGCAACATATTGCATGCACAAATGGCAACAAGAGAACAAAAATTGAGGCATTCTCAGCCTACTTATGGAAGATTATGGTTACAACTATAGACAAAAAGCATGAAAGGTGCAAGATGGGATGGTTAGTTGATGGTCGTGGTCGAATATGTGGAACTCATAATTCAATGTCAAATTACATAGGAAATATACTGTCTGTGACTATTGGAGAGGCAAGTGTTGCAGAACTCAAACAAAAGTCCATATCAGATATTGCTAACACTGTTCATGAAGTGATATTAAAGGGTACCAGTGAGGAGCATTTCCTGGATTTGATTGATTGGGTTGAATGCCATAGGCCTGGTTTGATGATCCCAAATATTGTGTTAGGACGTGGTGGCCCAGCTGTCGTCTTGTCATCAGGTAGGAGGTTTCCAGTAGCCGAACTGAACTTTGGGTTTGGCAGTCCTGTGCTAGGCACCGTCTGTTCTACCATAGAAAAAATTGGAGTTGGCTACTTTAACCAAAGATCAAGTGCACAGGGTGATGGCTCATGGACTGTGTCAGCCATCTTATGGCCAGAACTGGCTGCTGCCCTGGAGTCAGACCTTATTTTTGAACCCATGTCAGCTGGTCATCTTCAACTCTAATGCCGTTCCATCACCTTGTTTCCAATTGGCTATTATGAAGAATCTCCTGTCAGAAAATGTACTGAAACAATGAGCAAACGTCCAAGTTCTGAATATACTGTGTATCATACACCATCTAATAATGCAAATTATGCAGTATGTAGCTATTTATCTAAAGTTTGATCTAGGACACTAAACTTATCTTTTCACAAGCATTATTCCAGAAATTAATTAACCCATCCAAAAATAATTCGACTCAGCAGGCTAACACTTGTGTAAAGTACGTGACCAATTAAGACAGGCATAGGAACGTATTACTGCTTTATTCAGATCTCAACAAATCTGTTCCATCCAGTCCCTACTTTAACTCAAAAACAATGCAAACAACATGAAACATTATGTCTAGTCCCAGAGTGAAAATTCAATCCAACTGTCAACTGAAATAGTGCATTACCAGTGGTCATAAGTCCCGACCATGAAAAACTGCAATAAACCGACATCATACAACTGACACAAATTGATGAAACAGATAGCTGATAGATCATACCAACCTTGGTTAACTCTTGACTTTCAGAAGTGGACTTTCAAATCAGCAGAGAATATGGGAGCTCCAAATAACTTGAGATAATTTTTTTTATACAACCCCACCAAATCTTAGCAACCTCAACTGTCATGATGAGAGAACGAATACACTTCAATGTTAACAAAATTAACAAATAAGGACCTCAATATCAGCAAAAGTATACAAATGTAAAAAATATCAGTAAGACAAATGGGTTTAACTGCTTACCTAGAAAAATCACAAAAGCAGAGAGTTGATAAGCATCTGCTAGCCCAAAGTGTTGGCAATCTCTCTATGTGCAGTGTATGCAGGGCACCATGTCAGCTACTCTATGTGCAGTAATTCCAATTCGATTTTGAACATGTCTACCAAGAATAGAATTATAAATTATAATCATCAACCAAGTCTACAGCACAAACTGTTCATACACCTCAAAAGCTCAGCTTTCTCCATAAACCTCAAAACACCTCACCTCCATAAAGGAACTTCACCCTAAACTATTCAAAATTACCATTTACCAAATGCCGCACAAACCGCCCATTGACATTTATTAAAAAGAGCATCCATTCATGATTTATGTTTCAGTACCGGTCCTTTTCTTTGACTTTACCTACATAACACAATAAATGGTGAAGCTCTTTTCAAGATGCTTTGATATAAAAAGAATTTCCTAAACTAGAAGAGATGGTTCACATCAGGGCCACTCACATAGCCTTATTTGAACATAACTACTACTTTCCAACCTTCACAGTCTGACATGGATATGTATGTAAATTATGTAACACAACAATCATTTTTCATTGGCAATACCAACCTTGTGGCCCCACCAAAACTTTCTAGTCCCTAAACTTCAATTTGTATTGCATTAAATCCTTGCACTTTTATTTCTGCACTTATTAAGGACTTATTTAACTGAGTGAATAAATTACTATTAAATTTTGTTAATGACCAATAAATTGACTATTATACATATTTTTTAGATCAGTACCCAAAAATATAAACTAAAAATTTCAAAAGAAAAATAAAATTTTCATCTTTGCTTTCGTCTTCTTCCTAGCAAGAGCATCTATTCCACGCGCTAAAACCCAAACCACTTTTTCCCATTATACATAGCAGCCATCTTTATCAATGCTCCTCAATCAACCCA
>CATIWK010097230.1:0-13693 GCA_949634005.1 Mallotus japonicus
CTTTATAATATAATAAAATAAATATCTAACTACTTTAATTTCTCACCACAAAAATATACACATATATATTTTACATAGATTTAAATTTAATTCAACTATACAATAAAACCCAAATAATCAATTATTAACTAATACTAATTAACCCAAAATAATATTAATAATATTAAATAATAAATAACAATAAAATGAACTTTAATCTAATTTTTACTACTAAGTCCAAAAAATAGTAAATAAATAATAACTCACTAAAAATTTATTTAAATCCACATAAACTAAATATCACTAATTAATAACGTAATAAAATAATAGAAAATAAATATAAAATATTATTAACACTGCAAATCTCATAATTAAATCTTATAAATTAGTTTATAAAACCGGTTTATAACAATTCCACTGCACTAACTCTGTTAATTTCTTAACAAGTGGTACCAGAGTTGTTAGTTTGTGTTCTGAGGCATTATTAAATACTGCAATGATAGAGGCTAAAACTAGCAAGATGGTCAGTTTATATGGCACAAATTACCACATATGGAGAAACAAGATGAAGGATCTCCTATTTGTGATGAAGCTGCATTTACAAGTTTTTGCTACAATAAAACCCAATAACAAGACAGATGAGGAATGGGCATTTGAGCATGAGCAAGTGTGTGGCTTCATCCGACAGTTTGTTGAAGATAATGTATACAACCACATTTGTAATGAAACTTATGCACGAATGTTGTGGAACAAGCTCAAGGAGTTGTACGCTTCAAAGAATGACAATAACAAATTATTTTATCTAACAAAATTAATGAAAATAAAATATCGAGAAGGTTCTTCTGTCGCTAATCACTTGAATGAAATGTAAGGGATCGTGGATCAGTTGTCGTGTATGGGCATAAACTTTGACAATGAAATTTTTGCTCTTATGGTGCTCTCTACTCTGCAAGAGTCATGGGAGACTTCGAAGATTTCACTTACAAACTCTGCACCAAACAGTGTAGTGAATATGGAATTTGTCAAAAGCGGTATTCTGAATGAAGAGATGAGACGCAAATCAAAGGGTGCCTCTTCAACACAGGCAGATGTCCTTGTTGTAAGTTCTAAGGGAAGAAGTAAGACTCAAAGCTCAAAGCAAAGAGATAAGAGCAGAGGAAAATCAAACAAGTATGCCAATGTTGAGTGTCACTACTGTAAAAAGAAAGGTCATATCAAGAAATTCTGTTGAAAGTTCAAGAAGGACCAGGGCAATAATAAAGGCAAAGATATGAAGAAAAATGACAGCAGTGATGATAACGAAGCAAATTTTCTTGTAGAATTCAATGTCCTTTTTTATGATGATACCGTTAATCTTACTACCCAAGAAACCAGTTGGGTGATTGACAATGGTGCTTCCATTCACGCCACATCTCGAAGAGAATTCTTCTTATCCTACAGTCCAAGAGATTCTGAATTTGTGAAGATGGGAAATGGCAATCGAACAAGAATTGCTGGTGAAGGAGATGTGTGTTTAAAAATGGAGAATAACATAAGACTAGTCTTGAAGAATGTCAAAGCATGTTCCAGATATTCACCTAAATCTGATCTCAGCAGGCAAGCTTGATGATGAAGGTTTTTATAACACCTTCCACAATGGCCAATGGAAACTCACCAAAGGTTCCCCAGTGGTGGCTAGAGGTAAAAAGGACTCAACACTGTATTTTATGCATGCAAATATCTCCAAAGACACGATGAATATTGTGGAGAAAGACAGTATAGTTGAGTTAAGGCATAAAAGACTCGGCCACATGAGTGAGAAAGGGATGACAGTGCTGGCTAAGAAAAATGTGTTATCTGGAATAGATCTTGTGCATTTAGAGAAATGTATCGATTGTCTTACAGGAAAGCAAAACAGAGTTGCTTTCAGGAGTTCTCCTCCTTCCAGAATGAAGAATGTGCTGGATTTGATCCATTCAGATAAATGTGGGCCAATGCTAAAGTCACTTGGTGGTTCTCAGTACTTTGTGACTTTCATTGATGATCATTCTCGGAAGACGTGGGTATACACCTTAAAGTCAAAATATCAGGTGCTAAATGTCTTCAAGGAATTTTATATACTGGTGGAGAGATAAATCGGTAAGAAGTTAAAGTGTATCCGAACTGACAACAGTGGAGATTATTCTGGACCATTTAATGCTTATTGCAAAGAGCATGGTAGTCGAAATCAAACGACACCTCCAAAGACACTGCAGTTGAATGGTTTAGCTGAGAGGATGATTAAGACTTTGATGAAGAGAGTCAGATCTCTACTCTCACATTTAAAACTGCCTAAGATTTTTTGAGGTGAAGCTCTACTTACAGTAGAGCATGTATTAAATCTTTCACCATATGTTCCTCTACAGTTTGATACTCCAGAGAGGGTGTGGTCAGGAAAAGATATTTCCTATGGTCATTTGTGGGTTTTTGGATGCAAAGCCTTTATGCATATCCCTAAGGATGAGAGGTCTAAGCTTGATGTCAAGACACAACAATGTGTATTCATTGGTTATAGACAAGATCAACTTGGCTTTAGATTTTATAATCCAGTCCAGAAGAAGCTTGTTCGAAGCCGTGGTGTTGTGTGTGTTGAAGATAAGACAATTGAGGATATTGCCAGAGTTGAAAAGAACATCCCTAGCTTTGATGATGGTTCAGATTTGAAGTTAATTCCTCCAACAATGGTGCCAAGGGAAGTTGGAGATGAAGATGAAGCTAATACACCTGATGTGGATAATGTATATGCTCTCATTGAAATTTCATCTAAAAATAATGATGATGGTATTCATGATTAAACAGCAGCAAATGAAGCTACTCCAATGCCATTGAGGAGATCTGATAGAATCAAACAAACTTCTACTAGATATCCTAGAGACCAATTTGTGTTACTAATTGATGAGGGAGAGCCAGAAAGATTTGAAGAAGCTATGAATGATGAACACAAGCAGAAATGGTGTAAAGCCATGCAGGATGAGATGGAGTCTCTGCATGAGAACGAGACATTTGAGCTGGTGAAGCTGCTTGAAGGTAAGAGAGCTTTGAAGAATAAGTGGGTGTTCAAGATCAAGCATGAAGAACACAGTCTTCAGCCACGATTCAAAGCCAGACTAGTTGTAAAGGGATTCAACCAAAGAAAGGGTATCGATTTTGATGAGATTTTTTCTCTAGTCATGAAAATGACATCCATCCATACTATACTAGGTTTAGTAGTAAGTTTTGATCTGAAGATCGAGCAAATATATGTCAAGACTGTCTTCCTTTATGATGATTTAGAAGAAGAAATATTGATGGAGCAGCCGAGGGTTTCAAAAAAAAAAATGGAAAAAGAGGACTATGTTTGCAAATTGAAGAAAAGCTTGTACAACTTGAAATAGGCACCAAGATAATAGTATAAGAAGTTTGAATCTGTTATGGGGGAGCAAGGCTACAAAAAGACCACTTCAGACTTGTGTATTTGTTTAGAAATTCTCTGAAGATCACTTTATTGTGTTGTTTCTTTATATGGATGACATGTTGATTATTGGTCGGAATGTTTCCAGAATCAACAGTTTGAAGAAGCAGTTGAGTAAGTCTTTTACTATGAAAGACTTAGGACCAGCAAAGAAGATTCTTAGCATGAAGATTATCAGAGATAGTGGCGTCAAGATGTTGGATCCGTAACGCAGCGAAAAATAAAACTTTTAACCATGAAAAACCCATAACCCGGATCCATGTAATTCGAACTAGATTGATTGAGAGGGTTTTCAAAACTCACTAAGATGATTTCTAGGCAAGAACGTTGGAAGGAAGAGGAGGGGTTCACACCAGCGACACCCTACCTCGAGCTTTGCGTACTCCTTTGTCAGATTGAGAAGTCACCAAAGGATCACGCCCTCTACAGTATCCACACGAACAAGGTGATCCAAAGCGAAGTAGGTTTGCTAGAACCTTGTTGTCTCATAACACCTTTTTCTCTCTATGTGTTTATCTCAAAAGAAGTGAAGGAAGAAGGAGGAGAAAAGAGGCTTAACCTAAACCTAGAGAATAATATGTATTTATAGCTATCATCTCTAGGGTTTCATACACCTCCACTTACCAAAACTAAATGTTTAAACTTCTTTTTCTATTTTGATTCTAATTCCAAATTAGAATCATTTCCTATTTATTTTAGATAACTCTTACCTAAAATAAATTAGGAAATAAATAAATAAATAAACATTAATATAAATATATATATATTTACTTATTTATTTAAACTTCCATAGAGATAATTATTGGGCTTATTAACCCAAGTCTGCTTTGGGCTTATTCTAAGTGTGTGACCCTGTAGGTTCACACAATGTTGGCAGTGGGCCTAAAATTCCCATTTTAGCCCATAAGTCATAATTGGTCTCTAGCAAGACATTATGACTATCCAAGTTATGTGAAGGCCGATAATCCGACATAACCTAATACACAGCTTGTACTATAGTCCTTTTGTCACATGATATCCTGATTGAACATAAGGTATGGATTATGTCATCCTTATATTGTTCAATCATATTATTTCTCGATCCCAAGTAGACTGATACTGATAACTCTTTATCATTCTAGCATGGCCATGCATTTTCCTTCAGTCTAACTCATCGAGGGGCCCAATAGATATCTTATTAAAATAACTAAAAGACAAATTCTATCTTAACCACTCGCATCCCTCACATAACTCATTCTATATCCAATCACAACCTGTTTTACCATTCTGTTAAAAATGGCGTAGGGATGTGTTAAAATACAGAACTCATCATGCATGAAACAATGGTGATCTCATGTCAGTGGACTCAAATAATACTACTGTGATGAGAATTATCTATGACAATAATCCATGTGGTATTCTCACAGTGGGTCGATCCAGTACATCATTTCTCTAAATATATACTTATGAGTTTGACTTAATATCTCATATACATGATTAGTAAAACTTAATCATCAGTCAACCTCACACTAGTCTTTATTCATTGTTGTTCCTACAATAATAATCGACTAAGGATATTTTGATTAGAATTCAAGTATCACCTAAGAGTTTTACTATCAAGTCACGTACTTGATGATCTTAGTAGAATTAACTAATCAATGATAATACTAGAATTAGCCAGTAATAATAAAAATGCTTCTTTATTATTAAAATAGAAATATGACAAAGTCAAAGTATGACCATTACATAATTGGCATAGGGCATAACACTAACACAAGAAACTGTGGTTGTCACAAGAGAAGTACATTGAGAAGGTGCTTCAAAGGTTCAACATGTACAATGCTAAAGCGGTTAGCTATCCTCTTGCTAATCACTTTAGATTGAATTTTTAGCAAAGCCCTTCCACTAATAAGGAGAAGGAATAGATGGATAGAGTTCCATATGCTTTAGCAGTTGGTAGCTTGATGTATGCTATGGTGTGTACATGGCCAAATATTGCACACTCGGTTGGAGTTGTGAGTTGGCTCATTTCAAATCTTGGAAAGGAACATTGGGTTGCAGTTAAATAGATTTTCAGGTATCTTCATAGAACGTCCAAAATATACTTGTGTTTTAGAGATGCCAAGCCTGTATTAGCTGGATACACAAATGCAAACATGGCAGGTGATGTTAATTCGAGAAAATCAACCTCAAGTTACTTGATTACATTTACAGGAGGAGCTGTGTCATGGCAGTCAAAATTACAAAATGTGTTGGTTTGTCTACCACTAAAACAGAATTTATAGCAGTAACTAAAGCATGTAAAAAGTTGCTATGGATGAAAAAGTTCTTAAATGAACTTGGTTTTTAATATAACAGATACAAGCTGTTTTGTGATAGTCAGAGTGCTATCCACCTTGGAAAGAATTCCTCCTTTCATTCAAGATCAAAGCACATTGATGCAAGATATCACTAGATACGGGATGTATTGGAGAAGAAGCTATTGTAGCTAGAAAAGATCCATAGAAATGAAAATGGATCAGACATGTTGACGAAGACTCTACCAAGGGAGAAGTTTGAATTCTGTCGATTGGCCACTGGAATGGTGATGACCTTCATGTAGTCAAGAGGGGAAGAATTGTTATGGGCTCTCCTACATGAAGCCCAACCCAACTAATAAAAAATAAAAAAAATATAGAAGATTTGCTTCTAACAATAACAAATCCTAAAGATTGCATATAAAGTAAATCTTACGGATTTGCTTGTCAGAAGCAAATCGATTTTGCTTGATAACCAAGCATAAGTAAGGCCTGTATAAAGGCCTTGGATGGCCTTCAGTGAAGCAAGCAACGGGAAAGAAAAAGAGAGCCACAAGCAAGAGCGAGTGAAGTGAGCTTGTGAGGTAGCCAAAGCAATTTGCTTTGATGAATGTGAGAGAGTTTTAAGGGTTTGGGAAATATTTTTTTCTCAAAGGGTGAGTGACAAAATAGTGAGAAAATTATTTTGGGATTTGGGAAACACTTTGAGTGCCACTATTTTGGTGAGAACTCTATTATTATACACCTCTAGTGTTAATCTAGAGAAGACTCTCTTTGTACCTACCATTTTTATAGTGGAAGAAAATTTTTAGATTTTGTCTCGTGGATGTAGCCCAACACTAAGGGTGAACCACGTTAAATATTAGTGTTATTTTTATTTGATTATTTTCTATAGTAATTTTATTTTATCTCTATAAATATTATTCCGTTGCACTAACTTTGTTAATTTCCCAACAATCCCTGCTCCAATAATAATAATAATAATAATAAGAAAACTGTGGAAGAAATATGTGGCATTTTGGGAGAGATAAGTGTTAGAGTGAGGAAGAAAAGGGGAGAGGTGGCAGCTATGGAAGTTGCCAGCAACTTACAAAAAAAAATAAAAAAAGATAGGACAGTTGTTAAAGGGACATGGCTGCATGTCTTCACCCTTTAGCCACTATTTTCAGCATCATGTTCTTCTTCAAACCTGTAAACCCATTTCTTTTCTCTATCAAATTTTTTTAATAAAACCTTCTAGCAAACCCAAATCTCTTCAAAGAAAGAGAAGAATTTCCAGAGTTTGTATTGAGAGCTGTAGAAGATCATACATAAACTATCCTCTAAATCAACAAAAGCAAGTTGATTTGAATTCTTTCCTTGACAAATATATTATTCTATTTTGGTAAGTGAGTTCTTAGTGATTTCCTTGTTTGATTCCATATTGTTCGTGAGCTATTTTATGTTCTCTTGGATTATTGAAAGAAAAACTTTCATGCGAATAACTTATGTAGGTGAATTCCTGGTTAATAAACTAATTAGAATTGTGAATGCATGTTTAAAATGAAGCTGATTTTAGAGTTTGGTTTAAGATTAAAATGGGTAAATTTAGTGGATTTGTATATTGGGAATTAAGAAATAGAGTTTTGATTTGTAAGCATGAGAATCATGGAATTTGTGATAGTTTTGGGTTCATGTGGTGAGAATTGATTAAACCAGATGCATAAGTTATGAGTTTTGGTTTGGAAATTGAGGAAGACAATGTTAGTTTCGAGTTTCTTGGGCACAAAGGTGAACACCTCATTGCAGTGTCAGCCGCCTCACCGTAGAGGCGAACACTTTAGTAGTTGAGGCGAACGCCTCATCTCAGGTGGCGATCACCTCAACAAGTCCTTGGTTGCCTCTTTTGTTTATAGACGAGGCTGTAGTGATTAGAAATCAGATAGATAATAAGTTTAGAATCTTATGTATGTTTCTTCAAATGCTATTTTTAGGAGTTTTATCAGTTGTGGTTGTTGATCATAGATTGGGTTCATCTAGTTAAGTTCGTGGCAGCAGTTCCAGGTGAGTGGTTAACTATATAATAAAGGTTTTGAATGTACGTAATATATATTTGTTTATATATATATAAATTGATGTTCTCTTGCAAACAAGTTTTGATAAACTTCAGCTTATTATTATTGTTATTATTATATGAATTACTTAATTTAAATAACAAAATCGGGAACAAATAGCATTATGTTTATCCTTGATTAGTTAAAGAGATTTACAATAAAAATATGTTTATTTAGTAATTTGAACTCAACGATTATATAGTTTTCAGCAAGTTCATCTTGTACCTAGCTTCAGCAAATTCTCAGCAAATATATGATTATTATTCTTATTATTTTACATGACTATAACAATAAATAGCAACAAGTATATTTTGTGATAGCTTGTTTAATGAGAATGATTTAGCTTATAAAAATCTATACACTCGAGGTATATATCCTTGAGATTACATCATGATAACTGGTGTCTTATCTCAACATTATATTATATATATCATTATATCAGCAATATTACTCAACAACTGTCTTGGGGACAACGCTTGGTTGTATATATAGCCTTGGGGGCGTACAACCAGGTGATCAGCCCTTGGGGGGTAGCTTTGCACATGCGTATGACCAGTAATTATATACACTTAGGCTGTCCAGTGTCATCATGCGCCCAATGTATCAGCAATTCAGCATAATCTTTTGGATATGTATTTAATAAGTGTATGGAATATGTTTTATGATATTCATCCAGCAAATATGTTAGCTATAGCTTTCTGTTATTTTAGAAGATGGTAAATTTAAATTAAATCTTAGCTTATTACTATTTATATGCGAGTTAACAGCAACTTTGCAACTAATATTATGGTAATCCCTTTTAATGCAAATTTATTAACAAGAAATAGCATTTGTTCCCACTTTATTATATCTTTATCCACTCGCTAAGTATTTTTTATACTCACCCCTCACTTTTAATTTTTACAGATCCTCTAAAAGGACAACAGCGCTAGTATAGTAGAATCGTCTCTCTATTTGTCTGATTGTTAGCTCTTAGAAGAGGTTGAGCCAACAACTCATTTATTTTATCTTTTGGCATGTACTTAAGAAAATTCTAAGTATTATAGATAATACTGTAGTATTGACACCAATAGTAATAATTATTTGGTGTGTAACCATTAAATTGAATTTAAAGTATGTTACAGACTTTAAGCTTATAACTATATATATATATATTGAATTTAATTCAAGTGTTGTGAGTTATAGTATGTTAGCAAGTATAGCCAGCTTTTCAGCCAATCTCACCTGCTCATCACCTAGTGGAATGGGCGTGACAATATAGCTACTGGAGCGTCAACGTTGTATATATATATATATATAAATATAGATATATACACATCTGTCTGCATGCGCGAATTTGACTAGAAATGGCGCAAGGAGCCTGTTGCTTCTGAATTTAAATATAATAATCATGATTACAATAAAAATATTTCAGCTAGATGTCCATTTTAAGATTTAACTGATTGAAATATAAAATATCAATCTGCCAATATTTATATTAAAGTAGAAATTTGCTCTCTGAAAATCAAGGGGCAATTCTTATTCACCTATTTTTTTTTTATCATTTTATTCAAAATATCTTACAATTTTTCAATCAATTCTCAATTTTAAAAAAAATACACACCCTTCTGTAATATGATAAAATAATTTTTTATATAAGCTAATTTTTTTTCTTAGTAATTTAGAATATGTTACATCTTCTTAAAATTATTAATACTTATAAAAAAATTAATATTTTAATTTATGGAGATAAAACAAATTAAACTAATATTTTCTATGTTTGAAATAGTATTTTTAAGCATTGCCTTTAATTAGTTACAATAGTTTTGGTACAAATTGCTACTTTAGCCAAATTTAAAATTATCATCTACTTTTTTTTTAATTCAAATTAAGATTACCAAATTTAAAAAAAAAATTATGATTAAATTCAAAATAGAAGAAAAAAGGAATTAATTTTCTATTAATTAACTTGATCTTATAAGGAATATAACTTTTTAATTAGAATTTTTTGAATTTGAAACTTTAAAATATATATTAAATTAAAAAGGAGAACTTAAGTTCAAAATGAAAAATTCCTTAATTAGACCCCATTTGCACTCTAACAATATCAAGCCTTTTATCCTATATTATGCATCGGATATTTTTAAGTGGATCAATAATTCTAATAGTTCAATCATTTAACACCAAAAGCAAGAGATTCAACCCCCAAAGGGGGAAAAAAAGGTCTTTTCAAGATCATGGGTTGAGTTGGGTCAAAAGCCGAAAATAAAATGAGAGCAAGTGAGCAACCCATTGGTTTTTTATATTAAATTTGAAACTTAATTAGAGGAAGAGAATACCAACAAATGACATTGACCTTCTTAATAATTTGTCATGTTATAAGCATTAATCTTTAATATATATATATATATATATATATATTTCGATTTTAATTTTAAAATATTCATAAAAAAAATCTTTGAGGAAGAGAATACCAACAAATGACAATGACAATGACAATCTTCATAATAATTTGTCATACTATAAGCATTGATGCAAGAAGAAAGTGGGAGGTTATGTCATGCAACTAAATAAATCTTTATCAAGGCCATCCACATTAAATTTTTCCTCAACAGCTACTGCCCAATGTGTATTATCTTTTTCATCATCAATGAATGCAAGCCCATGTGTCTCCTTCTTTAAATTCATTTAATTTCTTGGTCATTTGGTTCTCATTTCAATCCTAGTTTCATTACATCATAAGCATGTCAAATTCTTAGAATCGGTCACAATCGTTTGGTTGTGGCCTAATAGTCAAATGTTTTTGTAAGAGGCAAAGTAAAACTTAAGTCCCATTTTATTAATTTTTTTCTCATCATGCTAGTACAACAATGATTTATTTTAAAATGTGTTTGAATGTAAACATTTGATTTGAAATTTTAAATTTCAAATATTGAATTTTAAATATAAGAATTTCAAATAACATGTAGATATATGTCATTTCAAATCCTCATTAATAAGCTACTCCCTCTATTCCAATTTAATTGATGTTTAAAAATTATGCACTTAGATTAAGGAATGTAGATGTACAAAATACTATACTACCCTTATAATAATTCCCTCAACCGATATATTATTTTTGTATATTTCCAAAAGGAGTGTATGATCTATTCAATTAATTCTCCTATTTAAATAAGGGTAGGATAGGAAAAAGAGTAGTTAAAATGTATTAGTAACTGAAAACGACAAATAAATTGGAACAAAAAATCCAATCTAAAACGTCAATTAATATAAAACAGAGAGAGTTATTAAATTTATAGTAATTTTGTTTAAAATTCTCAAAAATATAAATTCATATAGTTCCTAAATAAGAGAATTAATTGAAATTCAAATTCATACTCAATTTTCTTACATCCAAACATAGCATTAATTTTTCTCAAGGATGGTCTTGTATGTGAAATTTTTCAAATTGCTAAAGCTTAACTTGTCTAATCCTGACAAAATCATCTATGCATATGAAACTTAGAATTTTATGCAATTAGAGCATCTCTAATATACTTATTTGACCTAAACTTTTTATTATAAAAAGTTATTTTAAAAAATAGGACTCAAACTCACTCTCTAATCTAAATTATAGATTAGAGAGTGAGTTTGACTTTCTACATATAGAGAGTCAAATTCACTCTCTATACAAAGGTTAATTAATACACGTCTGTTTTCCATACATATTCTTAGTTTTTATTGGCTTCTTTTCTTATAAAGAGGAGAGGAAAAAATTAAAATTAAATGCTTCTAGAATAAAACAAAATGAAAAGTGAAATATAAGAATATCTCCAATTATGCTCTTTAAAATAAAAAGCATATTTTAGGTAATTAAAGCAAACATTTTTATTTAAGTACAATGCACTCTTTATATTTCACTTTTTACTTTGTTTTATCTTATAAGCATTTAATTTTAATTTTTTCCCTTATCTTTTTTCTAACCAATGTTTTCTGTACAAGAAAACAAGGATATGTACGGAAAATAAACATGTATTAATTAACTTTTGTATAGAGAGTGAATTTTGGCTCTGTACATGGTAAAAAGTCAAATTCACTCTCTAACCTATAATTGAGATTAAGAGAGTGGGTTGGAGTCCTATTTTTTACGATCATTATTTGTAATAAAGAGTTTAGATTAAATAAAGAGTTGATTGGAGATGCTTTAAAAAGTGCATTGGACTTAAATAAAATTGTTTGCTCTTTAGATTTTAAGATGTTCTTTATTACCTAAAATATACTCTTTATTTTAAAGAGCACCATTGGAGATACTCTTACTATGATCATGAACCGTATTATTGTTTTATTTGATGAATAGACGGTAAACGTCGGTATCTTGTAATGTAATAATATGAGGTACTTAAAAATATCTAGAGAATTGGAGTTCGGGTTACACCCTTCATTCCTGATACCCCATAAGTATATTCCTATTCAACTAATACTTTATTTTCCTAAATAATGGTTACTTGCAGAACAAGGATGTCCAACCCAAATAGGAAAAGGTGTTCCTCATCAGGAAGAGTCCCCGATCATGAAGGAAACCTCCCAAATAGGAGTAAGTCCCACAGGGCAGAGGAACCCTATTCCTCTTAGGATCATGCATTACATTCTCTATAAATACTCTTCACCTCTTCCCTCATTATTTACTTTATTCTTTTAGCTCATTACTCTCTCTTTATCTCTCTAAATTCTCTCTAAGCTCTTTGACTTAAGCATCAGAGGGTTTGCCCCACATCTCACCTTACCTCTTTGTTGATTGTTTGACCACATAACTCGGAGGTTCTGGAAATCAAATTGTCAATTCTTTTTTTTATTATTTTTCTATTAGCTAGAACTTAATAAAAAAAAAAAGGTAAACTTACGTCATTTGATAATTAGAGGGCATGCTTTAGATAGATAATTGAAGTTTATTAATCAATGTGTAGCCTGTATAATGCTCTAGATCACGTAAATCATTCTTATTCTAATCAAGATTTGCCTAAATTACCACGCATCATGTGAGATCATATTTGCACATTTGAAGTTGGATCAATTAACCGATCGGATTCACACCACATATATGACAAGTAACCACATTATAATGTTGTGAGGATTTTTAGTTAATGCATTTTGTATACTTGATTTACTTACTGTTTATAACAACTAAACAGATTTGTTTTATTATTCTAATGAGTTTTGAATGATTCCATACATTCTGGGAAGAAAATGAATTTCTTATTATTTGCCAGTTGATCGTACGTGGATGACAAGTTTTTTTTCCTTTTAACAACTATCATATATTAATCCAATTCAGCAATACTAAAGTTCAACAGTGTATCAGTAATAATACAAAATTAATCAACAGCTAATCCAACGTTAAGAACGGTTTTATCAATGCAATCTAAACGGTTTCTTGATCTCTAAAAAAAAAAAAATTTTAAGAAATTTTCATTTTACACAAATGAGTTAATTAATACAAAAAAAAAATTATAATAAAGTTAAATATGGGGGAAGTGCAATACTGGGTATTGCAGGTATCTTGGAGGTTAATTTTCATGATGAGATTATAGTGGAGAATTTGGTGAATGTCTGGGATTTCAATAAATACAAAATAAAACATATCAACATCAAAATATATTTTTGAGAAAATTAAAAACTTTAAAGAAAAACTAAATGAATATATCTGGAGAGAGTGTCAAGTGTCAAAATTATAGAATAGTACCATGTAGTATTAGTAAAGGATCTGTCACTAACCAATAATTTTTTTGATAATCAGTCAGATATTTTATTAAAAAGAAGCCAGGAAAAACCCATCTTGTTTTGGAAACTAACCCGAATCAGTAGATTCACCCAATACACCCACAACTAAACCAAAACAAGACAGATAAAAAAACCTGGAG
>CATIWK010097231.1:0-14881 GCA_949634005.1 Mallotus japonicus
TTTTTGACAGCATAATTTATAATTATTTCAAATGGTGAATTTGGTAAGTTAATTAGCATAGTTATAAATTTTTATTAATCAAGAAAATCTAAATCGAAGAATACAAATGATTTTGTTAGCAATAATCATCTTTAACCTTATACAGTGGTCCAAGACCACCAACTCATTATGTCTAGTTGAAAAGTCAATCCAATAATAGTTGAACAACTCATTAAAAGAAAGGAATCTAAAAACCTAAAAGGAAATGGGTGAACCCGTCATACCTTAATTTAAGGAAATCATATCTTATAATTAATTAATTAATTAGTTTATTTATTTATTATTTTCTTACTTGTTTTAATATAATTGGTTTGACATTCCAACTAAGCAATGATCCAGGACCATTATATAATTTCTCCTTATTTTGGCATTTGCACTTGTAGGATTTCTCTGTAGGTTGGTGAACATTTTAGTCTATAGTCAAAAATCCAAACTACAAAATATCATCCAAACATTCTAGCATATTCTCGTACTAGGTGGTGAAGTACATACTCTACTTCACAAAATATAAAATACAAAATCTCAAAAAAAAAAAAAAAACTACAAAAAATGATAAGCTTAATAAAAGACAAATTCGTCTCTAATTCATCACTAATTGAAATTAGTGATGGAATAAGACCGCAGAAGCTACCTCTGCCTTAGTTAGTTTTTTGTTTTGTATTTCACTTTATTCATTTTTATTTTAATCTATTTCTTGGACAACAAAAACGTGAAGTAGACATTAAAAAGGTGTCAACCTAGGTGAGATTCTCGGGTACGTCATCTGATTTCTGGCCTCCAATTTTTACTGAAAAAAGACCGCAGTAAAAAACCTAATTGCTAAATTAAATAGCAATGGTCAAGATAATATGTTGCTAATTTTGTGACGAATTAGAGACAGTTAACTTTACAATGGTTTATAATTCATCATAAAGTATTCGTACACACTTTTCATCTGTCGCTATTTTGCGATAGATCTCCATCGGTTTTGTTGTCCATTGCTAATTTTTATTTTTTTTAAATATATTAGCTTTAATGATGAATTTTATGGTCACTACTTTGTTGCTAAAGCTAACATAAGAAAAAAAATTTTAAAAATATACTTTTTATTTTAATGAATATATAATTGATAAAATAATGAGAGATTACACAAAATAAATAATAATAGTAATAATAATAATAATATATAAATCATAATTAATTGAAATGATATTATAATTTAAACATTTAATAGTTGATTACATGCATAACAATTAAAATTACAATTATCTGTCAATTGATTACAATATTGATGTATATATAAACCGAGTTAATCATCATCTTGATAGTCATCATTATTTTCTTCATGTTCATCTTCAAATTCGTCTTCATCTTCTTATTCTCCCGTATCTTCATCTTTCACTTCATCATCTTCGTCTTCATCTTGGTTCACTAATTGTCTATTTGATAATTCAATTTAATAGACATCAAAATAAATTTCAGAAGAGTTTCCCCTCAGTTCTCCTATTACAAAAGCTAAAAAGAGGTTATCACTCATACAATAACAAAATCATTACCAGTTTTTACACAAGCAACACATTTTCTTATTGTAATTTGAGAACAATTAGAGAAAACAAGCCGAAAAATATTACAAATGTCATTATAGTAGATATAGACATTTATATCTTTAAATTGTCCACTCTGACATTTCCGTTGCATCCCTCCATCTAGCAGAATGCTACGAAATGAGTATCTAAGGTTATTCTTAATGATTAAATTGACTAGTTATGAAATCTATCAAAATTTCATCAGAGTTTTGTCATAACGTAACTCTATCAGATCAACCTCATAAAAAATAAGGTCAACTAAATCAAGTGACGCACCTACAAATTTAAAATATTCCTAATATTTCTACCTTATACACTCATCTACAATACAACATTTGTCACCATCACAAATACTTCTAATTCATAACATTTTTCTAATATATCATTTGGAACATACCAATATATATCATTCACAACAGAGTTAATAACATTCTAAATATTAACAAAAAAAACACAGTAATAAAAAAGTGAACAAACCCACTAATATTATTTTATTTATGTTATCATATGTTATAAAATAATGATTTTATAATTTCAATAATATTATTCTATATAATAATATATTTTCATAATTGAAACTTGTTTATTTCTCCTTTAACACTTAATTTTGTATTAGCCTTACTTATTTTTCACGTTTGCTCACTTTATATATATATATATATTAGACTACGATAATGGAGACAAACTAAATACACTTCTTAGTTTTTTATTTTAAAAAAGGACCTTATAGCATAGTTTTGTTCTTCATTTTTAAAATAAATTTACATTTTAATTCATCATTTAGCAACCTTTTAAAGCCTTGTTAATTCACAAAATTTAAGAAGAAAAATATCATATCATTTTTTAAAGAAAAAACTAATATATGTATTGTTTTGGGACTAAAAAAAAATTAAAAATAACAAGTGAACATATAATTTTATTTAATTTTGAAACAAAATTTGTCAAAAAGTGTGATGGGGGCATCTCTAGTAACAAAGGTGAGTTAAGATTCTTCTAACTGACGGAGTAACGTAACGGTTAAAAGCAGAATCTATAAAACCGAAAACGCCTCTGTCAGAACTCAAAACTCTCTGAGTTTTAGTCTGTAAGACTGTAACATCTGTGTCTTAACTCTTACAACACAACACAAACTACAGCATGAAAATTTTACCGGTAGCTATTTAAACAAGGACAAGAAGTAGTTGAAGAAGAAGAGCATGTTAATTAGCAGAGATAAGGTGGCTCCACCACCGCCACCCACCAATCTACCCTTTTCCTTGATCACCATGAATCGTTCCCTTTCACTAGTTCAAGCAAAAGAAGCCAATCTTTTTCACTTTCCCTTATCAACCAATCAAATTATATGATGCCCAATTCCCTCTTTCCCTCCCCTTTAAAAAAAATTCCAAATCTTCAAGCAAAGTAAACCCTTTTTTCTTTTTCTATACACTTAAAAGTCTTAAACTTAAACACACTCTTTCACGACCTCCACTTTTTTTTCTCTTTAATTATTATTCTTTTCCTTTGTAATCTACACACATTGTTCTTTTCTTCTTCTTTTGTTTATTTGGGTTTTCTTTTTTTGTTTTCACATCCTTTTTATGTAACACACAAATGGAATTCAAAAAGGTTTCTTTTTTATTTGTTACTTGTTTATGTAACAGCTGACATAGAAAAAAGGGAATCCCCGTATGAATGTGTTATTCTTGTTTACAATGTTGAATTTGGTATTAATTGACTAGTAAGGAAAGGATTTACTTAAACTCCCTCAAGTGGGTTTTGAATGATATTTTGTTTTTCTTTTTGTTGGTCTTGCAGCAGATGAGTTCTATATTTTGGCTTATTTGATGCTGTAGGAGGCCTGCATTCTTCATGGAACTTGTTTTTAGCAAATGGGTATTTGCATTTTCACTGTCTTGTTGGGCCATCTTTGCTGGAGTGTACTCAGGTGAGGTTGTTTTTTCATTTACTTGGACTATTTAGTTGTATGTATCTGATTTCTGAAATGTGATTATGATCTAAATTTTGTGATTGATTTCCAATGTTATATTGCTTGATATAAGTGGAGGGACTGAGAGATGATTCTAAAGTTAGAGGAGTCAATTTGGGAGGTTGGCTAGTTGTAGAAGGTTGGATTAAGCCCTCACTGTTTGATGGCATTCCCAATGGAGACATGCTTGTAAGATTCTTTTCAAAATCTGCTGTTCCTTTTACTATTTTCTTTTTCTCTGAGAAACTGTTTTCAGGTTGCTTTGATTTGCTGGTAAAGTGCTTGCCAAATGTTGAAATGTAGGATGGTACAGAGGTTCAATTCAAGTCAGTGACATTACAGAAGTACGTATGCGCTGAGAATGGAGGTGGCATGGGTGTTACAGTTGATAGAGATGTTGCTTCTTCATGGGAAACCTTCAGGGTAAGATGCTGATCAAAATTGCCCTCACTTCACTGATCTTTAAAATTATCTTTCATATGGTGGTTTTGACAAATGCCAACACTTTTTCCCTTTCATTTTACATTTTTGGTAGTACAATTCAATATGTGGCACTTCTTTGATTCTTTAGCAATAACATTATCAATATAAGAAAAGATGTATTTAGTTATTTCTAAGTGATCAAACTTGATAAGTGTAGCTCTGTCGTAGACTTGACAATTAGTTAAGATTTGGTTACTGGATTAGGAGCATCTCTGAAAAGTAAAAAAAAATACAACTGGTGTTATTTCTTGGCTGCTATTACTTACTAATCTAACTTAAGGTCATATGCATTAGTAGTACATTGGAGGTCAGGAATTGAGGCTGTTGAAGAATCATTATGATATTATCATTTAAAAAATAATCATATTGGTTTCTTTTCCTGCAGTTATGGAGGGTCTCTGCATTAGAATTTCAGCTTCGCACTTCTCAAGGTCAGTTTCTAAAATGTGATGGTGAATGGTGCTCAATTTCTGCAACAGCAAACTCATCTTCAGAAGGGAATACATTTTATATTGAGAGAAATGACACAAATAGAGTTCATATTAAACTTACTAGTGGGACATATCTACAGGTAATATTTCTGATATTTGATTTAGATTTCAGGAAAAGATAAACATCATAATGTAGATAAAATCAATTTTGTTGGAATACCTGCATTGGACAAGCTTAGTTTTTTTCTGGACTATGTGCACCTTAGGGACATGGGAAATAGTTTTCATGATAGTTTTTATGTTGAACATTTGACCATCTGGCCAGAATATGCCAATGAAACAAGCTCACTGGAATCTACTATCCCAATATTGAATTTACAAAGTATCCTGACGGTTTTCAAGAATTCTGATGCTTAATCACCTTTTGATAGATCCTAAAGGTTTTGATAATATTGCATGATAGCATATAATCTATTTTTTAGGCTACAATAGGAAACCAGCTCACAGCAGACTATCCAGGGACACCGGGATGGGATGATAATGCAGCCACATTTGAAATGACGATTGTAGAAAATAACTTGCATGGAGATTACCAGCTTGCAAATGGGTATGGACACAGCAAGGCCAAAGAGATTCTTAAGGTAAACTTATTATTTCTGTTTCACTATGTTATTTGAAATTCTCTCCTTTGTTTGATGTTAAACAATTGAACACAACCAAAAATTACTACATCCATAATAAAGACAACGTACGAGGTAAGATTTTGACTGATGACAACACTGTGCGGTCTCTACCAAATGAGACTAAAAGATAATGCTGTCAGGTTCAGTGTTTTATTTTGTAATATTTCTCTTTTTTTAACTGCAGAAGCATAGAAATACGTTTATTACGTTGGAAGATTTCAAGTTTTTGTGTAGACACGGGATAAATACTGTGAGGATCCCTGTTGGTTGGTGGATTGCTTTTGATCCCAATCCTCCTGAACCGTTTGTAGGAGGATCCTTGGAAGCTCTAGATAATGCATTCTCATGGGCACAGTAGGTCTAACGTTTCTTGTTCCGGTTTGGAACCATTAAAACTTTAAAATTTGGTGCAGAGCATAAATATATGCTTTAAGCTTTATACATCCTTTAAACATGTACGTAAAAATTGCGGTGCAGAGCCTATGATATAAGATGCATAATTGACCTGCATGCGGCTCCTGGCTCTCAAAATGGAATGGAACATAGCGCCAGTAGAGACGGTATAATAGGCTGGCCTACTTCTCCTGATTACATCTCACAAACACTGGATGTTATAGACTTTCTAGCTTCAAGGTACATTTTAGAGTCCATAGACTACTGCATTATCCCACCTGTAAGTGCACTAAAGAGTACTCAAATAACGCTTCCGATAGATGGTGACTGAGGTAAAAAAATTATTTTTTGCTATGAAGAAACTATCTAAGGGAAAGCATTATACACCATGGGTGTTTATTCACTTTGCAGAGTTGCAATAATTCTTTTTTTTTTGGCACAGAACTAAAGAAGTAAAAGAAAAATATCAACTTTTATATATGAATCTGATAATAAATGATGGTGTCCATTATCTGTCTCTTAAAAGCAAGAAGATTAACCCAGAGTCGAGGCTTCTTGCTCTTCTTAGAGATAAATTTATATATATATATATATATTGCCTTTCCTCATTTTGTCATTATATTATATCAAACAATTCATTTGCATATTATTTTTTAAAGGCATGCCTTTATTCCATTTCCATCTGGTATATCAACAAAGCATCCATTTTTTTCAGAACCATTTCATTTGAGACATTTAGATAATAGAAATGTGATCTCATGATAGAATAATAAGCAAGAACCCATAGGATCTGCCAAAATGCACTCTGTGTTTCTTCAGCATTTTTTTATTACATGGTATGTTAATTCACCAGATTCTTAACTCAGGAATTCTGTAATTTTTTGTCTTGATATTGACACAATGCAGTTTTCTGGTAAGGAATTTAACATATAAACATGAATGATTTCATTTGTAGGTATGCAAGACATCCTGCCTTGCTGGGAATCGAGCTTTTAAATGAACCATCTGCTGGCTCAGTTCCTTTCGAAGTTTTAATTCCATATTATAAACAAGGCTATGAAATTGTTCGAAAATACTCCCCAAATGCTTATGTCATCGTCTGCCAAAGAATTGGCAATGCTGATCCACTGGAACTTTACCAGGCTAATATAGGCTCCCACAACATAGTAGTTGATTTGCATTACTATAATCTTTTTGACACTTTCTTTGTTAACCTGAGCTCTGCGGATAATATCCAATTCATATATAAGAGCAGAGAAACTCAACTACAGGCTCTGAACAATGCAAGTGGTCCACTTGTTTTTATAGGTATGGCAACCCTTTCTGTTTTTTTTCAGAATGAAGAATTACTTGTATCTTTGCTTTTTGATGCTAAAATGTTTTTGGACACAACTGAACTTTGTTGATTTTAGGCGAATGGGTGAATGAATGGAATGTGACAGATGGATCCCAGACAGATTATCAAAATTTTGGAAGGGCACAACTTGAGGTTTATGATGCAGCATCATTTGGATGGGCATATTGGACTCTCAAAAATGATAGGAAGCACTGGGATTTTGAATGGAACATTAGGAACCATTATCTCCAATTTGGTAATGGTACAACTGTATCTTTTCTTTTCTTTTCTTTTCGAAAAACTAAGAAAGCAACATTTGAGAGAACATGCACATACCAAAAAAATGCAGCCATGTGCTAGTGGTCTTTTCTGCAACTTTTTGCAACTTGCAAGCCTGACAACATATCGAATATATATTTATGCAGGTAATTCACCGGCCAGGCAAATTTTCAATAGAGTAGTATTGCTTGGATTGGTCTCTACTTGCTTCTTTCTGCATCATATATTATAGTGGAACAGACAAATTGAAATGATCCTGACTCAAAGAGGAGACTCTATAAGCGGCTTTTCTTTTCTTGTTTTTTTTATCCCCTTGTTACACAGATATTCTTCAGTGGCCAACATTTTCTTCATACTGCAAATTTGCAGGTTGAATAATGCCTTTAGAGCAGAGTGTTCTTATAGTAAATGCCAATGGTCCTGTAAAAACATGGAAGCTAACAAATGTTTATCCTCAAAAATATACAAAGAGAGAGATTTTTTTTTTCTCCTGCTCTCTTTTTCTCTCCAAGCTACTTCTTGCAAAATATTCTTTCTTGTAATATGTATAAGGTTTCTCTAAAGCCATTTTTTGTAAATGAAAATGTACACACTCTTTACCACTTGGCCAACTATAAAATATCCCAGAAAAAGCAAAACCAAAAACCCAAAATATGACAATGGAAGACTAGTAAATCCCATGAATCTTCCAATTATAGTGAATGGAATTGCAATTCCAATAGCTGAAATCACAATTGTTGAACAGAGCACTGGCCATGAGGCAATCTCCTGAATGAAAGGGATTTTCTCCGTTCTGATCAAGTGAAAGATTAGTGTCTGCATTAGTAGCCCTTCAATGAACCAGGCAGAGTGGAAGAACTTGCTGTAAAGCGCCTGACTTTCGTTGTAATACAAGCAAAGGAATAGAAGGTTGCCTATATCACATAGAGTGCACACAGGACCATTCCATAATATGAACATGGGCAAGCCTTTCTCATCCCATTTCTGTGGGGTTTTCACATAATCTTCCTCCAACTTGTCCCATGGAATTACAATTTGACCCACACTATAGATGAAAGTTTGTGTAAGGAGCTGCCTTGGAGTCAATGGTTCAAAATCTAGCAGCTCAGTTGCTATAAGGATTGAAAGAACGCTCCCTACATTGGCAACAACTGACATTTTGATGTACTTCATGGTATTACCAAAAGTGAGACGACCGTGTTCAACCCCATCAACAAGGACATTAAGATCTTTCTCTAGTAATATAATATCAGCAACTTCTTTTGCAACCGATGCTCCTGAATCAACTGAGATACCTACATTGGCAGCATCTATTGCAAGTGAGTCATTGATCCCATCTCCCAAGAACCCAACTACATGGTCACCAACTGTTTGCAAGGATCGGACCACTCTGAGTTTCTGACTTGGGGTCAGCCGAGCAAGTACCGTTGCTCGTTTAACAGTCTCATGAAAGTCATCCTGATTGAGTTCCTCAAGCTTTGGTCCTGTTGTTACATAAGCGGTTCTAATCCCAAGTTCTTCACAAATTCTTACTGCCAGGGATAGCGAGTCACCAGTTAACACTTTTGCCTTTACTCCCTTCTCTGCCAACCTCCACAGAGCTTCCTTTGCTGAGTCCTTTGGTGGATCAAAGAATGCAATTATACCAAGGAAGACCATTTCTGATTCAGTGGCCTCATCTTCAGCGGTGCTTGGTTCACTTCTTCGCTGCAACATTGTAAATAAAAAAAATTAAAAAAAAAAAACTTAGTTCACAACTCAAATGTTAATTTCAGATTCTCATTTCAGTTGGGATTGGTTCTTGGAATCAATCCCATGCTCCCAGAAAACATGAGAGCGCTGGCATCTTCTTTTGAATGGTAGTCTGCTGCAGTGCGTATAACAATAAAGATGGCTTACTCAATATAGCATAAAAATACAACACTGAATCACATTGTGTAGTAGACCAGTTATAATTTGTAAATTCAAACACAACTAAAACTACCATGAAAATTATACTTTCAAAATAATGACAGTGGTTCAGCTTGACACTAAAGATTCAAAAGCTTGATGCAAGGTTCAGCTTAAAATGATGTTGTAAAGGCTGAACTGAAAGAGAAAAAAAAAACACAAAAAATATATATATATGTCAAGGAGAAGAAGAGCCAAAAAGAGATCCATACATACCATTTCTAGCTTTTTTGTTGCAACTCCTATAACCCTCAACCCCTGGTTGCTTAGCTCTTCTCCTAGATTTACAATCCTGTGATAATCTTCTGAAGTGAAAGCAGTCATGATGCCCCTATCAATAAATTCAATAAAAGAGCAAACCTTTATGATTTCTTCTAATGCTCCCTTAGTTACCATGAACCTATCAAGCACTTGGCTATTTCTGCCTTTTGCATCTGATTCAGTTTCCAAAATAACAGATACTCGTCTTCGAATAAAATCGAAAGGGATCTCATCTAATTTTCTGTACTTGGATGGCTGGAATCTATATCCATTTGTGTATACAAATGCTAAAATTGCATCATCTAGGGGATACTTCTGATCAGTCTTGAAGTAAGAGTTAAGAAATGCAAAGCGCAAAACCTTTTCTTTTGGTGAACCCCTGCTGTCAAGGTGATTTACCACAATTGCACGGTTCATGGTAAGTGTACCAGTCTTGTCCATGCACAAAATATCCCTGTATCAAATGATGCTGATAAATATATATGGACCAACTGTTCTTCCACACTTAGTTAACAAAAAAAGGGGGGGTGATTGGCTTTGATGATGCTATGTGCCAAATATAAGAAAGAGGTGACTTTGAACTTACATGGATCCCATATCTCGTATTGCTGCTAGGCTTTTGACAATACATCTATCTCTGGCCATGGCAAGTGCTCCTTTTGCAAGACTTGTGTTAACAATGAGGGGAAGCATATTAGGAGTCAATGCACATGCCACTGAGAGCCCAAACAGAGCACTCTCGCTCAAATCACGCGATTTAATGTAATAAGTTACGATTATTATTGTCATTACTATTAGCATAACACCAATAAGAACATAGGATATCCGTCGTATGCCAGTCTCAAAGCCATCTGGTGGTTTTTGCTTCCCTATAGTTGAAAACATGGTGCTCATATAAGTCTTGGATCCAGTGGAAACAACCAGACCAGTCCCACTACCTGATACCACATTTGTTCCCTGAAACAAATTCAAAACCCATATTATTTCAGAGTGCTGTAGACATATGTAGCCTATTTCTGCTTACTTGCTCCCAATAGAGCTATAATGCTGAAACTATATAAATCCTACCCACAAAAGGCCAATCAAGAATGAAAATAGTTATGTAATCATGTTGGGAGGAAAAGATATATTCATTGTTATTCCAATAGCTACTTAATCTCCAAATTTTTTGGTAAAGCAATTTTAACCTGAAGGACATGAGCATTTGCTTTAAGAAAAATCTGTACTTCTTTTTCCATTTTCATTCATTATTTATTCAGATAGTCTCTAATTCCCGGTAACATCAAATGAATGCCCATTTCTTGCTATTATCCAGCTACAGCAGCATTCTGCACCACTAACTATAAATGTAATGAGCACCTGATTTTACCATCTTTGTTCCAATTCAAAAAAATATGCTATAACTTCCAACAATTTATACAGGACAAAAGAAATGATTTTGAAGCAAAATGAGGGGCCTGTATGCTAATAGAAGACTAAGGCTATAACTTCCGACTTTCTACAGACTCGATGTGAAGTAAAAATCACAACTATAGTTCCGGGGCTTTAGTACCCAGCGACTGAAAATATTTAAATGAATGCAAGTAAGTCTCAACTTCAAGTTGCTTTTCCTTTTTCACTTCTTCATTTTCTTTGTCCATGTTTATTTTCCTCACAAGACTCAACAAACTAATGGTTTGCCATATTTGTTGTCTGTCCTTTCAGCTTTACGATGTCAATTGTCAAGGGAATGCCATATAATTAGGGTCTTCCAAAGTAGCTAACATTGAAAGATACAAAAAACTTTGCCAATAGATGTTAGAGGTTTGAGTCCTCATCTTGTTTGCAAGACCAAGATCCTACTCTTTAAATATCATATAAAATTGTGACTGGTCCGAACTAATAAGACGAGGAATATAATTCATATGTGCTCTTCTTTCTCTAAGCAATGCTTCTTGCAATTCTATTTGTAAAAATCTAAATTGATGGTTTAATACCAATTAGTCTATTTAACTAAAGTTCCATATCCAACTAATCATAACATTCGCTAAATGCAATTTAGATCAAACAGTCAAATACCATAATAAGCACAAAGGGAAGGCAATACATGGGGTTGACAAAACTTTGGCTGCCCAGCTTGTCTTGGATGGTATCATTACATGATACATCACTCATCGAGCTCTAGGGAAGGAGAGCGAGAGGTTATTTTTGCGGTTTGAACTATGCCCTATGACACAACTCACATATGAAGCAACCTTGCAAATACACCTAGGTTCCAATGACCATTAATGCCTAAAACTTTTTCAAAATTGTATTGTAACTCTTAATTGTGGGTGACATCCTTCTCAAGACCTTCAAACAGAAATATCACCAGTGCTGTTACTAGAATATTCATCTTTACTAGCTTCATGTGCTAAGATAATACCAGAAAAAACTAATTTTTAGTCAATATCTATAAACTCATTATGATGAAAACCCACACTCTGAATTTTGGTACTTAGGCAATGACTTCTATCAGCAAAAAGGGCAACGCCAGGAATAGTTATACCTACCATGAAGCAAATATTCTTTAGCTCTAGCAAAGGAGTGCTTGCATTTTCTTTAGCATTAGCTGTTTTTTCAGTTGTCCAGGACTCGCCAGTTAATGAGGACTGACTGTTCAAAAAGCAGCATGTGATCATGTTCTATAATCAGCTTTTCAGTAAAACGTAGCGATGACATGAAAGAAATTATTAACCTTGTTCCAGAAAATGAGGCAGAGATTTAAAGGTTCTATACCTTACAACAAGTTGCTTAGAAGATAATAATCTCACATCGCCAGGAAAAAGGTCCCCTGGTTCAAATATGACGATGTCCCCTGGCACAACATCTCTTTGATCAACTTGCACTATTAACTCTGTCTGAATAACTCTACCAGCACATCTCTGAACTTTTACTGGACGCTTGACAAATTCATAGAGTTTCATTGCAGCTTTTGAGCTACTGTGTTCCTGAAAAGTTAATGAAAAATTGGTAAAGACCATGTTTGAGAAATAGAGAAGGCGCTTTCGACTAACAAATTAAGCAATACTTACTTACCTCATAGAACCTAAGGCTCACACTAATAAAAACCAGTATGAGCAAGATACATCCATTTGGGCTGTCACTAGTTATGTATGAGAGTGCTGACAGTACAACCAAAATAATATTGAAAGGATGAAAAAACGCAGTCCACAGAAGATGCCACCAGCTTGGAAAATTATATTCTAGAGGAACATTTGGACCATTTTCTTTCAGTCTCCTCTCAGCCTCAGTGAAGCTCAAGCCTGCAAAATGTGAATGGATACTTGTCTTATGATAGAGAAGAGTATGAGTTGGTGTTTTCAGACATTTTAAGAAAACAAATAGTATTATCAGAAAGCATGTCAATCAAACATCTCAAAAGAAGAAAGAAGAACTCTTTCTAGCCATAATGAAGAAGGAATAGCATGCATCTTAAAGAAGAACTAGTTGTCACTTATGAGATATTTTTTTATTGTACCTGTAAACATAGGCATTCTTGATTAATCTAATCATTCAATCGCAAAGCACACACCAAACTAGGAACAAACTATAGCTAGATTTGCCTATTCCACATTACAAAGCTTTTAGAAAGTCCAAATCTAGAGGTTATGTTTGCAAAAGCAAACAAGAATCTTTCTATTTTTCTATATAAGGGCAGGAAATTCATCCAATAGTTCATCTAACATACCGAATTCATCCAATAGTTCCTCTAACATACCGAATTTCAAATGGCATTTGGTGCACAAAAACGTTTTTCTGCACCACATTTAAGATTGTCGAATTAGATTCTGTTTACGAACAATCGTCATATATTTTATTTAAATGGAAATATAAACATACTCTATTGGCATCTTTGCAGCAAGATGCTGAAGAATGGCTGCAGAGTTCAACAGAGAATAAAGATATACTTTCACAAGTGGGGATATAGAACAAGGCAGGTATTAAAAGCATCATTAGCCTAAGGCAGATGACCACAGGAATGAAGTAAACTCATCCAAAAATTTTTCACACAACTATTTGTTATATCCTTGTATATCTATGAGAACAATTTTATTTTCCCATTGAACCTTGTAGACTCCACAAGTGGCTAGTTCCATCAGCTCTATCAAATTCTTAAGCACCATAAGATATTCTTTGTGAATTGTGATGATGTTATTAATTTGTAAACATTTATTTGGGTCAAAACAAAAAGGGACGAATGTTTGGATAAAATTTTATTTTTGGTATAGAATTAGTTGGTCTTTCAAGATCAAGAGGAACTATATCATTAACTGCAGGATTAACCTGATTAATGACTCTCCATCACACTAACTAGCACACCTGTTTTACCACACTATATCTAATCACGCACCTCGATTACAAATTGAAACAGGATAGTTTCTTTTGCCAGACTTTTCATCAAACGCATCAAGTTGTCAACAACACAAAACTAAAATAGAAAAAGAAGCGAACATACTCACCTCTTTCTGTAGATCGAACATACTCATAAACCAAATCTTTATCCGATTGCGCCAATGCATAAAGCCAAGAATACACTTTCTCTTCTTCATCAGTCCTCACCCCACCATCACTTTTCTCTACACATTATAACAAAAAATACACAAACCCAGTTCAAAAAATAAACAAATAAATAAAAACATAACAAGCAACAATCAAAAAAAAAAAAAAAAAAACTAACTTGCAGATACAAGGCGACGCAAGTAATTAAAAACAGAATACCCATTACTGGTAATGGGGTCTTTAGGAATTTTGACAAGGTTTTCGCGTACAAGGACATGAGAATGAATGGTATCGTTGCTGTTGTTGTGATGGTTGTGGTTACTTGAAGAGAAAACAGAGAAGAATTTAGGAAACCCCATAAGTGAAAAACTATACTTTTAGAAGATGAACAGATAACGTACAGAACACAGACCAGCATTATTAATTGTTGTTAATATAAAAAAAAGTTGAAGATTTGACGAGAAGGTACACAAAAAATTACATAGATCTATCTATCTATATATATATATATATTCAATTCAAGATGGTTTTTTTTTTTTTTCTTTTGGGTGCTTATTTTTCTTCAATTGCGTGCTTGTGATTGAGTTTTTTTTTCTTTTTTTCCTTATGTTTATGATCTGTGTTTCTCTACAGACTTTCGACTACCAGACATTCAAATGACCGTTAGGTGGAGCTGCTCAGAGCTCAAAAAACAGTTGGGTTCTGTCTCCCTCCTTTTTTCTTGGTGCGTATGACTTCACGTGTGCTCTAATGCCCTTGCAATATAATATAAAAAATTTTAAAAATATATATGTCAAATGTTCAAATTTTCACTACATATAATTATTTTTAATATTAAAAAATAAATATAAATATTAAATGTAAAATCTCATTGGATATTATTTTGGGGTGTGCATTCGGTCGGTTCGGTCAGTTTTGGGGCATTTTTTGACCGAACAGAATTAACCGAATTTACCAAAATTAAAATCAAA